>JAGPOY010006758.1:0-10117 GCA_018983105.1 Silene uniflora | reverse complement strand
TCTACGTGGGAATAGAACTCCCATCGTTCAATTGGTAGATAATGGCTAAATCCGCCCCTGTACCTAGGCCATAAAACTCAATGTGAGTTCAGCATGCATGTAGACCGCATTTGATCACCTTTAGTGTAAATTGAGTAGATTAATGTAATGTAACTTTGTTATAAGATATTAATTCAAGTAAAATTGTTTATTTAGTTCCAAAAGATCATGCAAAACGGTTTAATTTACTTACAAATATTGAAAAATCATCCATAAATGACAATGAAGCCCTTATTGCAAAAAATAGTAGGTTAAAGGTAAATTCAGTTAAGATTATTCAAGGAAAAGTTCACTCGATTTTACAATAACATCTTTGTAAAACCGTTTTACAAGAAATTTACCAAGAGTAATTAAAATTACACACTCGAAATCTAGAGTTTTGATCCAGGATTATTATTACAATTAACAAACTCCTGAATTTGTCTCATCAAATCCAAAGTTTTAGGAGATGAAGGTTTTATAAGATGAAATACATGATCTTCTCCTTCAATCTCGTCAACTACGACATCTCCTAACCAACCGCTCTTCTTGAGTGCATTCTCATACAGCAATCCTCTGTCTCTCAATACATCCTTTTGAGCCAAGCAAATCAACACTCTTCGACACCCGAGGCTCGACAATGTCGGGTCTTTAGCCGGGTTCATCCATGGGTCATCCACGCTGGCAGGCGACCCCCACCGCGCAGCATCCCATAATTTCTCTGCTAATGCTGCCCCGCCTGGGCCTCGCCTACAGTTGATAGCCTCGTTTCCAATTGGTACCTTGCCCCAGAAGAAAGGTTGGATTAGAATGAGCCCGTTGATGATCGTCTTATTTAATTCAATGCCTGCTCGTAAGGTGACTTGGTGCGCCACGTTGGCGCCTGAGCTGTCCCCGCTCAAGAAAAGTCGACTGAAGTCGACTTTACCGGACTCAAGCCATGGTTCTTTAGGCAAATGTGTTACGTTAATCTGTTTCATTGGATTCTTTACACTTTTTAAATATCCTGCAGAATTCGATAAAACACAGGGGTAGTAAGGTAATTTTTGTTAAAATTTGTCGTAAAATTGACTGAAATAGAGGAAGTATTATTATTACCAGAGTAAATGTTGGGATCATGGGAAATGATCCACAAGAGAGCACCCCAGCAATCATCGTAAGCGATCGGAAGCGGGTATTCAGTCGCTTTACGATACTCAACCGATACAATAATTGCTCGGGTTTCGAGAGCCAACCGGTTTAGAAAATAATGGTAGACCGGAGAAAATGTACTGCCAGAGCAAAACCCGCTTCCATGACAATACATTATGAGTGGCATTTTTTTGCCGGTTGAACTTTGGAATATTTGTATCGGGTTGAATACCCGAACCGACACCCCGGTTTCAGGAAATATTACCATATCTTTTGATTCAACCCCGGTTCTACGGTCGAGGGAGGCCGGCTTTGGTTTAGTGACATTCAACCGGTCTACACGACCGTCTTTGTAGACCCGAAATGTCGGAGAATAATCGGCAAATATTTCGTCACTCGGATTATTGGTTCGGTTTATTTTCGATTTTGTTTGGTCTTCCATTTTTGGTTTTGTTTGGTGTTCCATCATCGGATGGACTTTTTTTAGAGTTTTTATTTATCAGATTATTCTTAGCGTAGCTGTAAGTTGTGTAAGCATGATGATTGAGAATCGAAAATCAATAATTATTGACAGTTCTATTAATGTAACAACTTTTGAGGATAATAAAAAATAAAGAATCGCAAATTCTATTGTAAGATCATTGTACAATGTACATATTACTGAGAAATAAGTGACGAATTTTTGATAAATAATAACCATTTTTTTATAAATAGTGACCGTTTTTATTAGTTTAAAATCAGAGTAGTCGTTGTCTAGTGTTTGGAACAAGAATATGATACGAGTAATTATTAAGTTGATAGTGCTCGAGATGATTAATTAATTAACTAATTATGATTATGATTCATGAATCATGACTCATGACTCATCATGCGTATGATTCATCACATTTTGCTAATTAATTAGTGTCCGACAAATATATGGGAGTAATCGACCATCAGAAATTCAGAAGTAAACTAATCCCTTTTTTAAGCATTAATAGTCCAACTTGCTTAAATCATATTGCAAATCAAAATGTTTGAATAAGACGGTCTCACTGCGAGACGGTCCCTCTATATAAAAAAAATTCATAAATTTATTGCTATCAACAAAAGAGTGATTTTAATACAAATAGACCGTCTTACACAATATTATTGCAAATAATTCAGTCTTATTTAACCGCCAAGAGCGGTTGTCGTATTTTAAGGTTGTGTACGTTCAAAAAAAATGGCTAGGTCTTCAATGCTTTTCTGTTATATAATCCGTGTAGTACTTTAAAGTCCGCCGCTTAAATATGATAAACGTATGAGTATGTCTTGGTTAAGACGGACATATCAATTATGTGGAAAAAAAAAGAGCAGTAGGAAATGTATCAAATCCGAAAGATGAAAAGCAAAAGTAGCGAAAGAAATGATTGATTATGAAATGTAAGCAAAGTTCCAATATTTTCACCAAACCAATAATAGAGTTGTGAGCCTTTTGGCAGAGTGGTTTAATCAGTGCTGCTAAATATCGTCTGCACAATTACTTAAAATCGTCGATAAATGAAATTAAATGAACGAGTTTGAAGTTGTTTCAGTGAGTAGCTCGTCGTTTTGATTTTAGAAAAATCGATTTGTTTTAAGTCGATTTGTAATTCGTCCTTTTGACTAAGTTGTTAGTTATTTGATATTAATCGTTAGTTTCGATTTATCCATTAAATTATTTGTCGATAGTTTAATAAAGTGTGTGGGTTAGTTTCGATTTATCCATTAAATTATTTGTCGATAGTTTAATAAAGTGTGTAGGGTTGGGAAAGGTAATTTGAGTAGTTCATTAAAATTCGTCGACAAATTGAAATAATTCATTGACGACGAATAACGCGATTGGGTAATAATTCAACAAGGACATATAACAGCGTAATGATTTAACTTGAACCAGCAAATATTTATGGCTACAACACCAGCAACCACCCTCTTCATTTGTAAAAAGGCCATATCCCTCCCTAGACACACACGAGGTCCGGCCTGGAAAACCGGATATGAATACGGATCACGAGGCACAAACTTCCACTAGTCTTCATTGCCCTTCACTTCCAGCCACCTTTCAGGCCAATACTCGGTCCAGTCTGGAACCCATATGCTTGCCAGCCTCCCCATGGCATAAGGGGTATAACTCACTGCTGTGCCCTTCTTCACAATCGTGCCCCCTGGCAACACATCGTCAGTGGCAGCTTCCTTAGAGTCAACCGCGACTGGCGGGTATAATCTCATGGACTCATACAGAGCAGCATGAGTATAAGTCAGGTCTTTAACTTCCTGATAAATAGAGGAATTATGTGTTTTTGCCTATTTCTTTTACAATTTCTTCCTGTGACTGTTTATTTTTGTTAATGAGCCAGAAAAACCACGTCAGAGCGGATGACGTGGTGTCACGGCCCGCCAGCATGAAACTGATGATGATATCAGCAACGAATTTCTCGTCTACGTGGCCGGATATCAGAAACCTAGACAGTAAGTCCTCTGCTTCTTTTGAAGAAGTTCCTGCAGGATTCTTCAGCATTTGCTGTTTTTTCTGTCTTATGAGGGAATTGGCGAATTCCCGGGTTTCTGTAACTGCTAATTTCAGCTTTCTCTCAGAACCAACATTGAGTAACCTTTTAATTTTCCAATAAAATGGAAAGAATGACCTAAATCTTATGCTACTGATCATCATAGCATCCTCAAAAGCGACAGCAAATTTCGACTGTGGCAAAGAGGGTGACAAGTATTCAGGGTCATACCCAAATGAGATTTTGCAAATGTTGTCAAATGCAAACCTCTGGAGTATGTCCTCAAAATCAAGGACTGTCTGATTCTTCGCAGCACTGGACAGGATCGGAATCAACCGGCCAGAAAGCTCAGAATCAACGACATTCTCAATAAATTTTCGCAAGGATTTGTGATTGAAGTTACAAAACTGAGCAACTTGTTACTGAAGAAAACGAAAGCCAAATGAACAAACAAAAATAAATAAAAAATATCTCCGACCAGTAATTAGAACCCTTCGTACCTTCTCATACTCCCGTCCCGGTCATTGGACCCAATATCTCGGAGACTCGGACCACATAAAAAAGCAGGTACAGACTATATTTTCCGGTATTTACAAAAGTCCGACTCATTAACCTATCCGAGTAGTTGTTTTCCACTGTTCGGAACAAAAAAAATGATAATTATGAACGGAATAATAGTGCTCGAGGCTGATTACGACCTAACATTACTTTTGCTAAATTATAATATAATACAGTCGTATTTAAATCGTCTGTAAAAGTTCTCGTTGTATTTTAAGGTTTTGTACATTCAATCCCTTACCATGACTTAGTGACGGAATTCGAAGTACTGCGCCGATTAGGCGATTATATAACAGAAAAGTACAGTAATTGAGGACCTTGAGCCTTCCAGAATTATATGGAAAAACAAGCAATCAGAAACATTGAATCCCTAAAATGCAAAAGCAAAATTGAAAGAAATGTTTGAATAAAATAAGCAAAGTTCCAAAATATTCACCAAACCAACAAAAGTTGTGGGTCTTTTGGCAGAGTGGTTCAATAATTCAACAAGGACATATAACAGCAATCATGTTCATGAATCAATAAATAAAATCCAAATAGAAAAATAAATGATCGAAACCCGAGCTGACTCGACCTTGAAATGACTCGACTAGTCACCCCAGATGATCCAACTTAACTCTAAATGATCACAAATTCTTACCGGTGATGACTCACACCCGATTTAAATAATGTTAAAAAGAAAAAGGGTTGTGAGACGTCACAAGCTTATAACTGTTACAATCAAGACTTGCTGCTAAATGATTAACTTTAAACCAGCAAATATTTATTCATATAACACATAGCAAAAGCATGAATAAGTATAGTTTAAAATTAGTTATGCTATAACTCAACTCGTAACCATCCAACCCGCTATGAGTCTATGACTCTATGAGCCAAGCTAAACTAGCCCATACCGAAAATTACCTGTCCTACCACTTGGTTAGAGCCCTTTCTTCAATCCTAACAGGCAAACCACCCTTCATTTTCGCAGTTAAATACGGTAAATACACAGGTTCAATCCCTTCATCCATCACAGAAACAACTCGAAACCTGGCTAAAACACCAGCAACCACCCTCTTCATTTGTAAAAATGCCATTTCCCTCCCTAGACAAATACGAGGTCCGGCCTGGAAAACCGGATACGAATACGGATCACGAGGCACAAACTTCCACTTCTCTTCATCACCTTCCACTTCCAGCCACCTTTCAGGCCGATACTCGGCCCAGTCTGGCCCCCATATGCTTGCCAGCCTACCCATGGCATAAGGGTTATAAGTCACCCATGTACCCTTCTTCACAGCCGTGCCCCCTGGCAATACGTCGTCACTGGCGGCTTCTTTAGTGTCAGCCGCGACTGGCGGGTACAACCTCATAGCCTCACATAAAGCAGCATGAGTATAAGTCATGTCTTTAACTTCTTGATAAATAGAGGAATTCTCTGTTTTACTGCTCTGGTTTTTGCCTATTTCTTTTACAATTTCTTCCTGTGACTGTTTATTTTTGTTAAGGAGCCAGAAAAACCACGTCAGAGCTGATGACGTGGTGTCACGGCCCGCCAGCATGAAACTGATGACGATGTCAGCCACAAATTTCTCGTCTACGTGGCCGGATATCAGAAACCTAGACAGTAGGTCTTCTGCTTCTAATGAAGAGGTTCCCTCAGGATTCTTCAGCATTTGCTGTTTTTTCTGTCTTATGAGGGAATTAGCGAATTCCCGGGTCTCAGTAACTGCTACTTTCAGCTTTTTCTCAGAACCAACATTGAGAAACCTTTTAATTTTCCAAAAAATTGGAAAAAATGTCCTGAATCTCATGCTACTGATCATTGCAGCATCCTCAAAAGCCACAGCAAATTTCGACTGTGGCAAAGAAGGTGACAAGTATTCAGGGTCATACCCAAATGAGATTTTGCAGATGTTGTCAAATGCAAACCTCTGGAGTATGTCCTGAAGATCAAGGACCGTCTGATTCTTCGCAGCATTGGATAAGATCGGAAGCAACCGATCAGAAAGCTCCGAATCAACGACATTCTCAACAAATTTTCTCAAGGATTTGGTGTTAAATTCATGACTGGCCACTTGCCTTTGGAATTTCCATTTTGCACCATCAGCATTGAAAATGCCATCCCCTAAGAGATCTTCAAGAATGGCCTTTTGCATAGGTCCCTTTTCATAGATCGAAAAACGGGTCTTTAGAATATGCTCCACGACAGCCGGGTCCCCCGTCGAAATGCTCCGGCGTCCAAAGGGACGATGGATGATAAATGTAGCAGAAGGAGAAGCAACAATAAGACTCACTAGCCATTGGAACCTCTCATGTTTATGTTGGTAAAAGGCGATAATATGACCAATTAGAGGGTAAGATTTCGGAAAATTTTTATCAGAAGTTCTTTCTTTTTTTGAGAAGATAGTTTTTTTGATGAAGAACAATAGGATCAATGAAAGAGTACAAAAGAGAAATGAAGGCAAGAACATCTCAAGCTCAAACATGGTTACTTATTTCGAAAGAACAGTTCGTTTCGAGAAATTTTTGTGTACTAATCTAAGAAGATGAACAGGTATTAATACTTGGTCCAAGTAATTAGACGCTTGGTCAAGTAATTAGAGAAATATTAACAGCTCACTCATGACGTTCAAAGTATAGTATAGTATATTGTGTGAACACATCACCTGTGTCTCTTCATCGTCTTGCACACGTCTGTATAAAATAAAGGCTATTTGTTCACATTTCAAACATAGCATCACGGTATTGACTTTAAATATTATTTGTGTTTCTGATGGAGGTTACAAAATTGGTCGGCCGAGTGGAAGGGAAAGGGAAGGGATGTCGGCTGTCGCTTAACGGACAAAAGTTACTCTAGGGATAACATGCTAAACTGAGTTGGTGCTTGTTTTATTATGTGTGTATTAGGATATAGCAGCGGACAGAAGATGCAATTCTCGAAAAAACAATAGTTATGGGTGGAAATATCTACACAGCGATCATCACAACTGTGTTTCCCAACGTAAACTTTACACCGCGATCAACATGATGTAAAATAGATGCTGAAAATAAACAGAGAGAGAGAACAGATCATTCAAAATGTGCAGGAATGACAGTTAAATTTCAAAACAGCAGTTTCGGGTGAGTAAACTAAAATCTGAAAGCTGACATTTTTCCGTGACACAACCAACATAGAGGTTCAAAAACATGTACTCGGTATATACATGTAAGAATAGCTAAAATGATTAATCTTGTTAAGATTCATTCAGCCTCAAGAATTACAATAAATCATAACAAAATATAAATTTACACGGCCAACACAGGATATTTTGCTGCAAGGACCGTGATGAGTGATGACTGGTCGAATCTAATCTCGGGAGACAATTACAAATATCACAAAACTCACTGAGATATAACTGCTCTAAGGATTTTAACATGAAATGTAGTGAGTGCTTCAAGGAAAACAAGCGAACGGAAAAACGCTTTCAGGAAGGTCAGTAACATACTAGCATTCGTATTTGTACCGAGCTGAACCCAAAGAGAAGACATCCTCATGATTCCTTAAGAATCTCAACTTCTCTTCAAAAGGTGAATTGGCCTTTTTTTTCGAGAGTCTTTAAGTTTCCAGCTTGTGCCTGCTTCTGAAACAAAACAAAAATCGGTGAACGAACATTTCTCATTAACACAAATTGTTCATACAGCCATACAGGTAACCTAGTATTGACCAATGGCGTCATCAGATCCCGAAAGACCAGGAGTTGGAAAAGCTTATATACTGAACAGGTCATGGACAACTACTATACCATTTACTTAGGGACTAGACCAACCAGAGATCATCTCCCTATGCACCGAACCACAGAACCCAATTTCATAAGCGTATACAATGGCTAGCAGGAAAATAATATAGACCCAATCAATGAGAAATAGAAACGACTCTTCATATTCCCTTGCGAACCCATGTCCGGCACTCGACACTCAGACAAGGGCATGACATCTGGACACCTCATTTTAAGCACAATGTGCACACTCGGACAAGAGTCTGACACTCGGATAATAACAAAACGATATAATGCCTATACCCCAATTTGTATCTTTTAGAATCATGGCTAATTGGACAGATAGACCCTGAAATGGATAAAATTCCTAGCAAACTTTTCTGAACTGAGTAATAAGATGTAATCATAAACAAAAATGAACTGCAAGACGGTTGCAGTTTCCGCAACAGCACAAACATGTGATATACACAAACGAATGATCAAACAAAGGAAACAAATAGATCAACAGAAAACAAACCTTTGCAAGCTTTCAAAATTGTAAGACTTAGAAGGGCAAGAAAAGGGATGATATAAGGTTATCTATGACTCCTCAAATTCAACTGTTTCCTTATAAGAGCTCTCTACATCATCAAAATCTACCCCATCTACATCTAGATCCTCCGGAAAATCTTCTGGATACTTTATCCTGAAGTAATCAAGCTCCGCTTGCAAGTCTTGTATTTCTTTCTCCTTCTCAGTTATCACGTCATTAGCCTTTTCCAGTTCATCAACATCGTACTCTGCTTGTTCTTCCATCATACGCAGATACTGAAGTGCCTCCATGTGAAGAGCAGCCTTCTCCTCTTGCAACTTGGTTATCATAGCCATTGCTTGATTAGCAGCAATCGCTGCTGCACTTCTCTCTTCTTCCAGCTCTTGGTACAAGTCACTAATACGTTTCTTGCCATGTTCGTTTTCTTGCCTCAATTTATCAACAACGTTTTCTTCTTCATTTTCACCAACACCACCTTCTCGAGATTCAACAGAGGGAGACTTCTCAATACTCGGCAAATCTGACAATACCCCAGATTCAGTGGAATCAGAGGACTCAATCTGTGGTTTATCTACAAGTCCATTAACCAGTGAGTTTTTATCGAATGATGGCTTTCGGTTAGTTATTGCTGTATTCGAGGCACTCCGCTCATCAGAGAAACCAGTCACATTGCAATCTCTTTTCCGATGCTCCAAGAGAGGACCAGAAGCTTTTACTTCCATGCCACTGCTGCAGGCAAGGTCTTTCAGATTGAAAACAGTTTTCCTTGTTAGATCTGTCTGTACTTCCGCCACAGTTGTGGTGCCATTCAGATCAATAGACTCCCACTTACTCATGGCAGATGCATGTTCAATATCACCTTTTCCCTTGGAATCTAACCCTGATATTAGCAGCAATGCATGATAATAACAATCATATTAATAATATACTATAGACAAAACTAAGCTAAAAGCCTAAATGGTAAAGAAAGGAAAATGAGTTAAGCACCACGTGGCGGTATCAAACTTAGTACCACCCTCTCACATGCATTTTCAAAATTTCTCCTATATAGGGCATACATCGTAAATGGGAGAGGGTGGTACTCAGTATTAGTATCACACACAGACACTATCATTTTCCGAAAAGAAATTCCCAGGAGGGTAGGATAACTCAAAGAAAAAAGAGAAAGGTAACACCAACTTACAGTTCTCTTTTGATTGGTTCACAGCGATTTGAACATTAACAGACACAGAAGCAGTTTTGTCAACCTCATTTGTTGAAATGACGGCAGAAATCTCTGGGACAGTGGATGTAAGAGGAATATCGTCTAAAGAGGTAAACTCAGGTAACTCGGGGCTGTTTCTGTTGTGGATTTGTTGCCAGTTTATATCTGTCATACTGTGTCTCGCATTACCACCGGGTGTAAAAACTGTGGGGGTGGTAGTTTCACCCCTTTCAAGCTCAAGACCTTGACCCGTAATAATAGTTGTAGTATGAGTGGACTTAAGGATTTGTTGAGCTTGAGGAAAATAGTCATTCTGCCTTTTAAGTAACATTTCGAAACTCTGCTGAAACAAATTTTCACCATTATTACTGCTTTGGGGATCTCTAGGGGCAGTAAAGATGTCATCATCATCAGATAATGGAAAATCGGA
>JAGPOY010006757.1:0-10117 GCA_018983105.1 Silene uniflora | reverse complement strand
CGCATGCATGCCTAAATACTCTACGCCTCGTAAACTATACACGAAACCTTCTACTTCCCCATACACTTCAATGAAACTAGTATAATAAATTTGTTTTCATTTTTCAATACCCAATATTAATAGATTTGTCTTCAATGATTATTAAATACCATTATGATACCAACTGTCCTTTTTTTCCTATTTTGCATCTCTATGGAGCTAGTATAATTTTGTTGCATTGATACGAATTTCACTTGGATTATATTTTTGTTAATTCATATTTACACGTACACCGTAATAGACTAATAGCCTTGCGGGTCTTTTATGTTGATTGTATATTAAATTATGGGAAATGATAAATACAACCCTTAGGGCTGTATTTAAGAAGCTATAAGAGGAAATAAATCCTTAATATTTGTATTAATTGCATTGAGTAGTGTGTAATTTGATTCTTAATTCCAAAGTAAATACCACATATAGAAGGTATTAAATGTTTAAAGACAACCCTAAGACTAAGTTTATCCACGTCTGAAGCTAAGACTTGATAGAGTCTGAAGCTCATATTTGATAGTGTCTTAAGTTAAGATTTGCAATAAAGTGGGTAAAGTTTTGTTGGGTCTTAACTTGAGTCTTGGAAACCCAAGACTCATGTTAAGACTCATGAATAGTAGTTTGTGAGGTAAAATGTGGGTCCTATATATATTGTAGTGGATATTTTTTTGAGTCTTAATATTTTATGTGTGTCTTAAGGGATAAAGTGGGAAAATATAAGAGTCTGAAGTGAGTCTTAAAAATAAAATATCAAATCTTAAGACTCGTATTTGAGTCTGAGGTAAGACCCGGATAAACTTAGTCTAAGGGCTGTATTTAACATTACCCTTAAATTATAGGTTTGCTACAAATAGAATTTCATGTTTAGCTTGAAGGTGTGTGATGCGATTGCTAATTTGTATTTTCTATAGTGTTTTCTTCAAATTATGTTAATTTCGTCTTCTTACTGATTTGAATTGATCTGATCGAATGAGCCATACTATGATACAACCAGATCAAATCCAATATATATTTTCTACTGTGTTTAGTTAATTTAATATCTTGAACATTAGTTTTTTTAAAGCCCAACTTATACGTAAGTAAATAAATTCTGAGTAGGACTAAAGACTGTGTTTAGTTAATTTAATATCTCGGACATTATTACCAACAATGATACGAAATAAAAATGGAACTTATATATACATTACAAGTTGGTTAGTCAAATTAAAAGAAAGGCTTGAAAATGGTAACTTGGGGATGAATAAATAATAGGAAAATGAGTTAGCGTCACACGGTGACGCTCAATTTTGACACCACCTTCTCACATAAACCCCTTATTATTAGGGTCTTCACTTATTATATCACAAATAATATGTAGGGGCCCCAATAATAATAGGTGTATTTGGGGTACCACTAGGTAGTGCCGTATCATTATCCTAAATAATATAGGGAAACAATAGGGACAAAATTTAATTTGCAAATATGCAAAGTGCACTTATATGTTAGGACGTGAACTCACAACTTCCGGGTGTTAAAAATTTGGCTCGTCACCTTCTCTTTGGGAAAAGCTACTTTGGACTTATCGCTATTAATTAGTCTAGTAGTCTCTCGTACGAATATAGTCGTGTACGTTATTCTCCGTTCAACTTGAAAATATTAAGCTTGCATATGAGTCAAATGATCTTTTTAATAATACGGTCATACAGAGTATTTGTGTATGTAACGACCAACGATTACCTTAGGTACAAACTCTAAGGTAAAAATTGATAATTCGTAGTCCCAAGCCACATCTCCGACTCTTTTCAAACTATCAAGCTTGCATATAAGTTGGAAAGAATACTAAGCCATTTAAGATGACTCTATTATGAGATGCGATATTGTAACACCCCTTTTTACTCGGCCAAAGTAATGGGGGGATGGTAACCATCTCGGTTTCCCGAGACAGTGAATCGGAGAAACAATCAAGAGACATTTACTATTAATGATAAGTTTAGTGAATTGCATAAAAGTACAAAAATGAATAAAGGTACAACTCATGACAACTATACTCTTATAACCAACTATACTCGACTCGGGTGTCGTCAAGGCTCGTCCCGTCTCTCACGTGCTACCAAAGATAACTTGTACTTAACCTGCACCCCATATGACCGGAAATAGCATATGGATCGACACAGGCCACCCCGGAAAGAGGTGACAATTACACGGACACATAAACGTCAGTTTCAATAAATAATATAAGACACGACACAACATCTATAAATATGCAACGTGACAATGATGTGAATGAGATACCAGGTGGAGCTTCTTGTAGTAGAGTTCCGTTGTTGGATAATAAGATGAATTGTGATGAAAATGAAAGTAGCAGGGTCCTGACGGGAGAATATGGTCTGAGATGCCAATTCCGAGACTTATCCTCCCTCGCCAGTTCAGTTTGATAAAAATCCTTTCGTTCCCTTTGCCCCGAAATCTACCAGATACAACTTCTCTAACAAAAAACAAGTCCACAAAAATCTGTTTCTCTCGTCCAAGGATTACGAGAACTTGATGCTAGGAAGAAATCTGCAATCTTTTCATCCAAAATCGGGGGCTTGTATGACGGTTCGTTTCGTCTCCACTAAACCTTCTATCTTAACGGGAACTCCGCTTGGAAAGTTTTCCGGGGAAGCAACAGTTCCCTTCTCTTCTCCATTGCCTGTGAGTCTTTCTCCGAGTTTGGACTTTAGGTGTGCTAAAGACTTGGAAAATCGCGTTGATGAGGCAGAAAATTGTCTTGAGGTTAAGAAACCTCGTTTGTCCCCTAAGAACAGTTCAAATTACAACATTGCGGTTTCGCGAGGTTGTAGTGGTTGATAACACTCTGATGGTACACGTACTCTGTCATGGATGGCTCCGGTCCCTTGCTAAGTCCAAACCATTTTGTTTTTTCGGCTTTGAAGATGCATTCAGGAAGCAAATGTCGTTGATCTAAACAATCTTTGTATTGTCAACACCAGATGGTTGAGGATCGAGCTCGGGTAAAGGTAAATAATAAGTTATTGCTGGTTAGAGACTTTGTTCTTTGCAGGTTTACAAAGATTGCGAGTTTGCGACTGGGAGCTATAAAAGGAAAGAGGAATGTTCAATCCCCTTCGACAACCTTTATCATTCCTCGTTTAAGAAACGTCATCTTAGGGCTCGTTTGGTTGCCCACTCAATTCATGGGAATTCAAAAATCCCATGAATTGTGGATTTTACAAGTTGTTTGGTTACCTCATTTTTTATACAATGGGGGAGTTTCAAACTCCATGGGAGTTTCCAATTCCTACATAATGAGGAATTAAACTACCTAGGCCCCCCATGGTCATTGGAAACTCTTAGGAAAAAGAAACTCCAGCATGGCAACCAAACGTAAAAATGCAATTCAGCTGAATTCTGATGTAGGAAATTAAATCATTTGAATTGCAAACTAACACATGGATTTAATTCCCGTATGAACCAAACGAGGCCTTAGTGTTAATGAGCCGGCTTATAGTATTAATTACCCCCAGTTTGTATGGTAGTTAGTTTTTGGTATGTAATAATCTCCTTTTTTTACATTTTTATAAAATAGTGCACGTTTTAAAAAAAAAAAAAAAGAAATTCTATGAATGTTTTGGTAACAAATGAGGATTTCTGAAGTCCTATAAAGACCAAAGATTTAAGCCCGAACCGGCCCAAAAGCCCACATTAAGCTTATATGGGCCGAGTTTGGGCCAATGAAAAAGGCCTGCACTTGTAGCCAGCCCAATCCACCCGCGTACTTGGGCTTATTTAACTGATTCGGCTCGGCCCAAACCCAGTCCAATCCGACCCATGATCACCTCTAAACCCGACGTCTATATGTCAAAAAAAGAAAAAGTCAAGAGTGTTGCCGGCATGGTTGACAATTGACATGTCCCACTCCCAACTCCCAAATAAAAAAAGGAATTACAATTACAAAGTAGAAAATAGAAGGCAAAGAAGGCTAAAATAGAGAGAGAGAGAGAGAGAGAGAGAGAGAGAGAGAGAGAGAGTTGGTGCGATTGGGTTGATCTGCATCTTTGTAGCTTTGTGTTTTTGATCTGAATCTTGTGTGATTAGTTAGTTAGATAGATAGATCACAGATGGAGATCCTCCGTCTTGTATTGTTGTTATCTCTTATTTGCGTCTCCCTCGCCGAGATCCGTACGACGGTGATCCGATCCGACCCCCGTCCCATCATCCCCATCGATGAATTCGGGTTCACACATACGGGTCGTCTTGAGCTCAACGTCTCTTCCATTTCCCTTTCTAACCCCAACGTTGACCGCTCTAAGGTTGGTTTCTTCCTTGTTACCAGGGAGTCATGGCTGCACGTGCTTCAACAGCTTGAGGACTCCGATATCACGTGTCCCCTCGAGTCTCAGCTTGTGAAGCGCGTCTACACCTTCAACTCCCTCGCCACGCCTAACTCCGACTCCTTCGGATCCCTCTATGTCGAGACCGACTCTGATCAGTACACCCTTGTGTTGGCCAACTGCTTCGAGGATTTGAAGTTGTCGATGAAGGTCCATTCTGCGATGTACAATCTCGACGGCAAGTCCAGACAAAGGGATTACCTTTCTGCAGGCAGGACTGTTTTGCCAAGGGTCTACTTCGCCCTCGCCATGGTCTACTGCTTTCTGTCCGTCTTCTGGGTTGTCATTCTTTACCGAAAGCGCCTCACCGTCTTCCGCATTCATCTCTTCATGCTGGCTGTCGTCCTTCTCAAGGCCCTTAACCTGCTTTGCGAGGCTGAGGACAAGTCTTACATCAAGAGGACAGGTAGCGCACACGGTTGGGATGTTGTCTTCTACATATTCAGCTTCCTTAAAGGGATCACTCTTTTCACCCTCATTGTCCTCATTGGAACTGGATGGTCTTTCCTCAAACCCTACCTTCAGGACCGCGAAAAGAAGGTCCTCATCATTGTCATTCCTCTCCAGGTTGTCGCCAATGTCGCACAGGTTGTCATTGATGAGACCAGCCCCTTTGCTCAGGACTGGCTTACCTGGAAACAGCTCTTCCTCCTCGTCGATGTCGTCTGCTGCTGTGCCGTCCTCTTCCCCATTGTCTGGTCTATCAAGAACCTTAGGGAGGCTGCTCGCTCAGATGGCAAGGCCGCTGTTAATCTTATGAAGCTCACCCTCTTTAGACACTACTATGTGGTTGTCATCTGTTACATCTACTTCACCAGGGTGGTTGTCTACGCGCTTGAGACCATCACCTCTTACAGGTATCTCTGGACCAGTGTCGTCGCTGCTGAGTTGGCTACCCTCGCCTTCTATGTCTTCACTGCCTACAAGTTTCAGCCACAGCCTCATAATCCTTACTTTGCCATTGATGATGACGAAGAAGAGGCCGCCGTTGAGCAGTTGAAGCTCGAGGATGAATTTGAGCTCTGATTATATCTTTTAGGTATCATTTCTCATTTCTCTTTGATTTAGAGATGATGATGAACATAAACATGCTACCTACCCAGTATATGTCTAGAAATATCACATCAGCCTCTCTTTTGTTCATTCTTGAGCTGTGCTCACCTTCCAAAACAATGTTTTGTTTATTTTTGTTAATTATATAAGTCCGACTTTCATTTTTACAATTTTGAATGCATCTCGTCATTGCTTGTTTCTTATATTGTCCTTTTTGTAGAATAAAACCTATTCTAGTTACTCCATTCTGTGCGGTCACCTTGTGTTGTGGAAGTTATGATGATACATTATTTGACTAATGTTTTCACTTGAATATCTATCTTTTACTCTTTAGACAGTTTGGGACATTAGTAGTACTGCCATCGTCATTCTTATACCTTCCGATTTTCCTGTTTGGTTGTGGAAGTATATGCTGTTTCTGGTTTGCAGAAGAAAGCACTATTGCTTCTGTTGCTCGGGTTTCTGTGGAGCTGGAAGGTGGCCATTATAAAGAATATGAACTTTGAAATTTTCCTCAATGGCTAGACTCGTTTATTAAACTATGTTAATTAAGGAGATTTTTAATGCGTGTAAGGTGGTGTGTATTGCAATCAGCCAATCAACATCAACTTAACAAAATTTTAGCCCTCTCCTCTTTTTAATCCATAGTGCAGAGCGTTTTGTTGAAAATGACGTGGTGAGGAATTGATGGGGAACGTTCTCTTAATGATGTGTCTTGGTTATTAAAAACGAGATTTATGAGTATGCGTATGCTGAGTATGGGTGATTCTGAGTATAACCCAAGTCGGTTTTGTCTGGTATTGGATGTGATCATGTTTTAGTTACTGTCTTGGTGTAATAACCAAATGTAAGATACACAGGAACTTGGTCATGGTAAAATTTCCCAACAAAAGGTTATCGTGGTTAGATTTTGTTGCAATTTTCTCACATACATGCACAATATAAGCATCTATTTACAGTCTGGTTTAGAAGCCAGGATCCAAGCTTTTGCTGATTGAATCGTGTAATCTGATTTAACTTTGCTTTGACACAAGCATGTCACTCTCTTAGTTTTATCGAGAATCATTTTTGAATGTGAGAAGTGTTTTGTAATCTTCCACGGAGTTTCAGCTTCGTATGCCCAACATGCATTGGCAATTATCCTGCAAATCCCATGGACCGGCAAAAAAGTCCAGAGGTGGAAATACAGACTTGTTTTAAATTTAGTTTTTTTTCTGGCTTGACCAGTGATATCGTTTGTACATAGGCAGTTTTTATTCTCACTATCGTCACGGATGGATTTCCATCGAGGTTTCTCTCTGAGTTTCTGTCCGATTCTTGTATCCAAGATTCCAAGGGTCTAGAATTTTCTGTGATGTTGACCGAAGACTAGATCCTTCAAGGGTCGACTAGGAATTGGGTAGAATTCTATAGGGTGGTCTTGCACATGGAATCATCTTGGCAACTCTGGGGCATAGTATAGTATGTTATAATTGACTCTGAACGTTTTAGGTAGATGTCGCACACTTAAACTCGGTGCCTCTATGTGACACAGTCAGGATTGTGTCAGCTTAGCGTTACACTCATGTCTCTGAACCAATGTGTATGCAAGTGTGAGCAAGTGCCTTGGTGTTATAACTAAATGTAAGATTCACAAAAACTATGACCATGGTCATGACTCATGGTAAATTGTCCGGTCAAAAGGTTACGAGGTTTGGAATTTGTTGCAGTTTCACATACCTGCATATGATAAGTAAGCTGTAAGCATGTAGTTACAGTTTGCTGTGGCCTTGGTAAGTAGCTGAGGCCTGAGGATCCATGATGAATTAACAGGTGAGACCTTGCCAATCTTTTCCGACTCTACAAGCAGTCGAGCAGCATCTTTGTAAATAATTCCTTTTCTCACTATTATTACACGCAAATACGAGATCCTTTATTTGAGTTTTTCTATGAGTTCTCATTCGAGTCTTTTTATCTGAGGGTCTAGTTTTTCTATATTGGCCGCAAAGACGAGATCCTTCAAGGATTGTCTAGAGGACTTGGTATTATTCCCAAGGGTAGTCGTGCACATGGAATCATCTAAATTCTTGTACAGAGTATGTTCTAGTCGACTATTTGACCTTTTGGATAAAGGATACAGTTTGAAGCTACGGCTATTTGGGATGCTAAATGTTACAGAGTGCTTTGGACCTTCAAAATGAGGGTGACGTCCAACACGTGGTTGTAGGCACGCAAGGTCAATTGCGTGAGGAGAAAAGGAGTCGAGGACATTCAAGAAATGGTTAAGGCTTTGGATTAGTCCCATAGTGACCTCATGGTTGAGGCCCAAGGCCTAATTCACGAGTTTGCTAGCACGCAAAGGTGATTGTTTGACTTGTGAGTACGAAATCTGAAGATAAGTGCAGCCAAATCGACATTTTAAGCAACCAATCAGCCAATTAAACGTGTTATGTGTCTAGCACCTATCCGAGAGCCCTTAAGAATGAAAATGCATCGAAGTTTAATGGAAAGAGGGAGTATAAGGAGATGAGAACTTCCCATGGGGCATCGGGCAGTACTCATGCTCCTCTTAAGTCGTCGACGCTGCGTCTAGGTGAAACTTTATCAACTAAAGATGAATTCGAAGAGGGGTAGGATCGCAATTCGCAAGACGCGAATAAAAAGAGGAAGGTCCGTGTTTGACGTTCCTACCAATGGAGCAACTTAAGCAACACTACATTCTCTCAAGGACTAGGGTAAGACTAGGGACGTCAGTGGGGCGGGTTTTGGCGGGTCTCGCCCTACGCCCACCCCACATGGGGCGGGTGCGGGTAATGATTTGACGGGTCGTGGGCCGTTGATGGGTTTCAAAAGTGTCATTCGTCGGGGGTTGTGGGGCGGGTGCGGGTATCACATAAGACCCGCCCCATACCCACCCCACTCCACACCCACCCCGCCCGCCCCACCTCGCATGCTCCCGCTTCGCTTATACCTGCCTTACTCGGCTCCAAGTCTCCAACCCACCTATAATAAGTAAAATTATACTATATAAAAGTAAAAAAAAAAATTATAACTTAAACAGGATAAAAAACCCAAACCATTTTTTCGTAGACCCACAAATTTCATCAATTTCTTACCGACCCAAATACCATGTTTTCATTGTTTGTAAAACTATTTCATGGTTTGAAAAACTTGTGTATTAGTTAATTGAATGTTAAACCATTTTGCGAAAACTTATTTGTACAAGTTGTAAGAGACTAGTATGTTTTAGATTCGAGATTTATATTTTACAAAATTATTTTGCGAGGAGAAAGATAATATGGCGGGTCAACGGGTCCCCGCAGGGAGGGGACGGGTTTGAAAAGTTCAACCCGCCGCAGGTCGTGGGGCGGGTGTGAGTACGCATTATTGTTCGCGGATGCGGGTGCGGGTTACCCCTCCTCCGCACCCACCCCGCCCCATTGACATCCCTAGGTAAGACCCAGAAGTCATTCTAGGGAATATGTTTAACTAACATTGAGATCACTAATCCTAGAACAAGAAGGGTTCAATCCGGAAAATGCTTCTTTGGGTAACGAGAGAGTTAAGTTGTACAAGGCACATTTAAGGGAAGAACACTACATCAAACATTGACCATCGTGTTGATAACCCCTGAAAAGCTTGTATTTCCATCTTTTCAACGAGTCTAAGAACACCTCAAACCGACCTCGTTTGCTATCTCAAACATCGACTGAAAATTACACCATTGCAAAATGTTAGAGTCCTCCGGCCAAATGTCGTGTTTGACAAAAAGAAATTATTAAAGGTTGTGTTTTATAAACTTTTTTTTTTAGAGGTGGTGTTTGGAAAACACTTTTTTTTGTAAAGGTTGTGTGTTTGACAAAAAATCCCCAAAGTTATGTTGAATTAAGATTTTCCAAAAATCATTCTTCTATTTTTCAAAATTTCGGAAATTATATACTTATATATTAAAAAAACGTTTGAATCTTGGGATCTGTACATTTGAATCGAATTTCAAGTTTTCCAAGAAGTTTCATATAAATAACACCGAATTTCAAATGTACTATTTGTGAAATAAATGGTCTTTAATTAGTTCAAATAAATTTAGACTAAATTCGAATCAAATCGGTTTATAATTCGTCTTCAAGAAGCTTAAGAAAATAGACCACACGATCTGGGACGACGACTGCTAGAGAGCATTCGAAATGATCAAGGAAATTTTGGCAAAACCACCAGTCCTTATGCCACCTCAGAAAGACAAACTTTTTTCCTTATACCTCACGGTCAGTGATATGGTCGGGGGTGCCATGCTCGCTCAGACAGTGGAAAAGGAAGAAAGTGATGTCTACTACCTCCGTAAGAAGTTTTTGGAATATGGGGTTAAGTATACATCTCTTGAGAAGACATTCCTCGCTCTTGTGTGGGCAACAAAAAAGTTGCGACTGATGGGGCATATTCTGCACCGGCTGACCGGGTCAACATCTTGACCAAAGTCAATGCTCACTGACCACGTGTCACACAGCATTGGGCTACTTGACTCTCTCGGCTTGGCAACCAGCCAGCCGAGTGACTCTCTCGGCCTGGCATCAAGCCAGCCGAGGGACGCATACGGCCTCGGTGCTCACTGACCTCAAGTCACACAGCACTGAGCTACTTGGGTCTCGGCCTGGCAACCAGCCAGCCGAGGGACTCTCTCGGCCTGA
>JAGPOY010006755.1:19513-29631 GCA_018983105.1 Silene uniflora | reverse complement strand
ATGAAAATAAAATAAAAACAATATTAATTGAAAAAGAAGGCGGAGTTGTCGTACGTGAAACGATTTTTGTTTTTTTTTGTGAGACGATTTTTTTAGTGAGAAATTTTTTAGTGAGAAAAGTTTTTTTTTTTCAAAATATGAAGTACATAAGGGAGAGGTTAGGGTGAGGGTAGTTTAGGAAAGTCATTAAAATTTGTCGACGATAATTAGTAAAATGTCGACGTTATTTAGCAGGTTGGTAGTAAAATTCAGATTTTGTCTAAAGGTACTAGGAAAGGTCCGACTAACTTGAAGTACCACATCAACCCATAATAAAAACCTTTACGAGTCACAATTGGTAAGGGCGTTTTCATAGTAAATCCGGTAACCGTGATTTAAATCACTAAATGGCTCGATATGGCGTTTTGGTGTCTGGTTGATGATAATATTCGAATAGTGATTTGCTTAACTAACCTATTTTATATTAACTTGCTAACAAATGTAATAGGTTAGTTAAATGCGCGGTTACAAAGCTCTTCGATAATTTCTCACATTCTAGTTTCTCCTAGAAATCACGCATTTTTGTTTCCAACAATTATTCGAGTATCACCTATGAGATAGGTGAAAGAATAACCAGTTTCCGGATTTGGTTGTTGCCTTTATGCAGCCATATTTTGACAAGATACATTATACAATATATAAAAAAAAAAAAAAAAAAAAAAAAAAAAAAAAAAACCGATTTCTTTTAAATAATGAGTGATATTATGAATTTAGGTGTTCACTATTGACAACAGTGAGTAATTCCTCATTACGAGTGCTCTCTCACAGAGAGACCAAAAAATTTATAGTAAATTATTTAATACACGCAATTTAACACCAAGATTATCAATATAATCGCGCATTTATTATTACCAGGGAACAGTAAATATCGTTATCCTTTTCGAAAAAGATCTTATTAAATCAATGATTAAAATCACGTCTCACCACTCATTATCTAACACCAAAGTTCGTATGTCACCAAAATAGCCTTAATACCAACCAAAAATAAGTCAAATAAAAACAAAATAAAACAAAAACAAAAGACAACATGAAAGGTAAACAACAAAAAGAAAAGTCACCAATATCTCGTGCCAACCTTCCTTCAACATGTGAATAGTCCAACAATCTGGGGGATTCTAAGGTCCATCAAGTAATTACTTCGACTCCGTATTAATTAATCGGTAACTATTGCTAGGGCGGTCTCGTATTTTGAAATATGTAATAGAAATAAGCGAATAATTTTCTTATAAAGGTTTTTCTAATGTGTGCCCTTAAACACATGTTAATAATCTATTTAGAGCACATGTTAATAATCTAGAAAAACTCTTCTTATAAAATGGATGGTATATGGTGTAAGATCGTCTTAAAACGAACTCATTTGTTTCTAGTTTTCCCATGTGCACCCACGTAGGTATATAATTACTGTGTACGGAGTATTCACTAGTGGCAATTCGTCCCTCAAAACATAAATAATAATGGGAGGAGGCCAGGCAGGGGAGGTTAGTATGGAGCGGGCACTCTCATTGAACAATTAAAATCTAAAAATTTAGATAAATTCATATCATCAATATCATTCATATAATAATACGGAGTACTTTTTAAGTATCTCAATTTTCAGTGAAAATCAAAAACACAAAATCATTTTTCATATCTTTATTGACCTATTAGCTATCTAACCCATGTTCTTGTTCGAAATGGATATACGGGTCAAATAAATGAATCAGGAAGTATATCATGATATAAAATGTTTAAAGAATGACAAGCTCTCGTTCCATCTATCTGTATGAGATAATAGTTAACTCGTTTTACACTTTAAAGTTAAAACAGATATAAATATATTTTAAGGGACACGATTAAAATTCCACATGGTGTAAGTTCGCGTGGGCCTTATTTTTATTTAGTCATTTTCTTTCATTTAATAATTGTAGTATATTTCTGATTTTACATATAGTTACAAGAAGAGGGCAATTACGTAACTAGAATATTCGTTACAATGTCCATATAAAGCCCTACTATACATTACACTTTTTTGCAACTAGTAACATAAAAACACATTAACATTTAACACCACCTCCCTTATTCCTCCCTAAAACCTACCCAATGGAGAAACCACATTACAGTACAAGTACCAAAAATGAAACTACAATAACTTCCTCGGGATCGCCACAAACCCGACCTGAACAACCTGACCTAAATAAATCACCAGGATCAGAAACAAGACACCCAATATACCGGGGTGTTAGAAAAAGGCGTTGGGGTAAATGGGTGTCCGAGATCCGGGAGCCTAAGAAAAAAAGTCGGATTTGGCTCGGGTCATTTCCGGTTCCCGAAATGGCCGCCCGGGCTTATGACGTGGCGGCACATTGTTTAAAGGGGTGTAAAGCCCAATTAAACTTCCCTGAAGAAATAGATTTCTTACCACGGCCTATTAGCCGTAATGCAAGAGATATACAAGCCGCGGCAACTAAAGCCGCACACATGGTAGCCCATGAGAAATCGGACGTTATGCCGTCCGATCAAGACGGTCATGGTAATGGTGGCATTGGTGATTTTTGGAGAGAAATTGAGCTGCCAGAGTTGATGGATAGTAATAATAAAATTAATGGGAATAATAATGGAGGAAATTATGTACATGTGGAATCATATAGTATGGTGAGTTTTATGTGTAGTTGGAGTTCATCTTCTTGTGGGGAGCTTCTCTAACGTTTTTTATTCGGAGTAACTTTTAAGATCGTTGTAACTTGTAAGCGTGAGCTTTATTTTACGTCTTAAATAAAAATTTGTATATCTATTTGAGAGTTGAGACGAGATTGTTTAAAAAAAAAAAAAAGCATGCACCTGCACAAAAAATTCTTTAGATAATCATCGTGTCTTCGATCTTGTATGGTTGTGATCTCTCACCGTATTATAAAGACTGTTTTATCAAAAAAAAAAATTAATATTGCATTTGCCTTCAATGTTCCTACATTTAAATTGTTGTATAAAAATCCGTTTGAAAGTAGTTGTCGCGTACACAAATTCTTAATCATGATAGTATCGGTTAAATACTTTACGAGCTAAACTAGTTTAGGCCGATTGGTAAAATGTACTCCGTAATGATATTGACTGATCAAACAGGGAGGTAAGTTAAGCACAACACGCGCACTTATTAGTCCGTATCTCTGCACTACTCCAGTACTCCTTACGTCTTATTCATTTATACTTTTGATTAAAATATATCTTACAAAGAATTAAAAAGATTAACAAATGATTGGGACAACGCGCGGGAAGACTACTAGATTTGATCAAGTGATCAACGTGAGTCATAATCATGATGTATGTGAACTTTTAGGCTTTCTTTTCGTCTTTTTAAGGAAGAGGGCATTAGTTATCACTACTTATCATGAAATCTTAGGGTTCTCTTTTCTTTCATTTTCGATACGTACATAACAGTCACATGAGCCATGGGGTATTACAAAGGAGAAAATATTTACAATTATTATTTGCTAGAGTAATCTAACACCTTCTTAAATATACAAGCACCCAAGTTGCTATTCACGGATGAACAGTAACGCGGGAAATGAACAGTTCCGCGAGGAATGGGTTGGGCTGCCTTGTGTATGTTTTGGATTGTGGTTTATTTGGGCCTACCTTTTTACTCTACACTCAGTACTACTCCGTACTACCCAGTGTTAGGAAAATACTTCCCTTTTTACCACAATTCATCCCCATCGTTCTCTCCGTCTCTTCTTACTACTCATTCTCCCTCTTTCCTCTCAATCACTCATTTCAGGTTTTTACTCAACGCTCATCACTACTGAAGTAACATCGACAATCAAAAATCGAAAGTCAAAGGTATTTTCTCAAAAATAATTAAAGTACTGATTTTTTGTTTTTTTTTTAAATTCATTTTCATTGCTTGTTCATTTCCCTAATTGCGATTTTGAATTCATTTTCGATTGTGTTAGGGTATTATAATGATTCCTGAAATTTGTTTTCATCTGGGTATTTGTTAGGTTTTTAAGCCAATGTTGATTGTCGTAACATCCATAAATTGAATGTTTTTAAAATTGGGGTTTTGGGTATGTGAAATCTGATGAATTGGGGTTTTGGGTAGACGCCTCATCAGAATTACGGGAAGTATTCAATTCTGCAGTAGAAGCTGAGTTTTTTCTGTGTGTGTGTTTTTTTTCTTGTTTTTTAGGTTTGTTTTGTGATTATTTGTGCTACTCATTCCCCATTTCAACTATATCAATTCCTTTCTATACTCATCTGTACCATGTTGATTCTTAAACTTGCAATCTTGCATACTCATCTTTACCCTATTGCTTGGTTCCAAAATTTACAGGCGACCATTGATTGATGGGGTGAACGCTCGAGCTCTGATCATCTCGTTTATGGTTTCCGAAAGGTGGGGTCACTCATTTTCGCCCCTTGGTAGTTATGGAGACAATAATTTGAGGTATTCAAGATTAAAATCCTTCTTTCCTTTATATTGATCTTTGCCTTGCTATTCATGTCTTTTATTTATCTATGTTTATTGGAGACTTATGTAACCCGACCTATTGTTCGACATTGTTTATCTATTCCCATTATTTATATCTTCACATTACTTTACAGTATCAGATGATTTGGGGTTTGGGTGCAGTAGTTGTGTATAGATGTAATCGACTATTGGGTAGTTTTTAAATTCAGTGTTAACAGATTTTACTTTTTTGGCTTACTTTGACTGATGATTACCGTTTTGCAACAAAGCATTTGTTTTTTCCAATGCACAAGGCTTCGTCTTTAATTTTTAATTAGAGTCAGGTGGTTAAATTTACTAATGATAGGAAATAACATACTGTTTCCTGAGAGGCAGCCTATGTTTCCTCTTGACAATTATAGGAAGTTTGGGCTTGTAATCGGCGAGGAAAATTATGCTAATATAAACCAGCGCTGTTTCTGTTTGTGTTATATGACAAAGATTGCCTTTGGATGTTTTTCAGTTAAATCATGCTCGGTAAAATTCTAATTCCGACTTCATTTTTGTCGTTACTCACGTATAGATAATTTATACTCTGAGCCTGTTATCTTAATCAAAATTACTGCTATATCTGATTTGTATGTATACTCGACTGGGACTCATTATACAGAATGAAATTAAATCGGAAGCTTCTTACACAATGATCGTTGCCGATGGTTCATTAAATTTACTGGAGTCTTTGAAATGCCATAGATTTGATTTAAGACTGATTGGTTGTATGGGAAGTTGGCAGGAGTAGTCTAAAACTACAATATATGATTATTCCTCGCTTATATTTCCATATTCAATATGACATGTTTGAATCTTCCGTATTGGTGGAACATATAAAGCTATAGATTAATTTCACTTAGGTGCCTTGAAATCTGAGCTAATATCACTTTGGCTCCCTGGTGTTTTACTAATTTCACCTCGGTGACTATTCCATAGCCTCTTTTTCAAGCAAGAAACGGAGCTTTCCTTGATTGGATTGCAGAATGCCGGAAAGACCTCTCTGGTGAATGTCATAGCTACTGGAGGATATAGTGAACAGGTTTGATTGTTGTCAAACTGTCTAATGTTTGTGTACTGATCAGACTGGTAGTGGTTGAATAGATTCTGATGTCTTTAAATCTGTGCTTGTTCATACCTTTTTTAGGGAAGACTCGGCTTGAAGCGGGAAGGCGCCCAACTTGGTCTGCTGTACACTTCTTTGGATGTAGAAATCGTAGAATGGTACTATAAAAACATTTTGTGTTAGGTAGATTTTTCCTCTTTGTTTGATCGTTGCTAATCGTTTTGTGGAGTAAATTATTCGACATCTGATGCAGATTCTGTGTTGAGTGATCACTCATTTGATATGAAAATTAATGATATGAATTGGGGATGAGATTGAAGGAGTGATTATGAACGTAACAGTTTATTTAGTTTACTTTTAAGTATACCTTACTACTGTAATTAGTTGAAACTCGCTTAGCGGTAGCGTGTTCGTGCGGGGTTTAGGATTAAGGAAGTTGTTCTAGCTCTGTAGGAGGTAATTAGTACTTGCTTAGAGTAGTAGTCGTTATTAGAGTGGATTTGTCTCTTTCTTTTCTAATTTTAAAACAACAATTTTGATATTGGTATGGATAAATTTTACAGCCTATGTAGCATTAGTGTTCAAAGTTGTTTCTCTCAGATCAGTTTGTATAGTGAGACCTTGAGTGTTTTTACCATACTTGGTCCAATTCATTAAAATAGGGTTTCTGTCTACACTTAGGTGAAGAGATGTGTAAAACATTACATCTTTACATATTCTGAAATCTCGATGGTCTATCCTCTTCTCCTAGCCTTTATATTGTTCCCATTGACCCTGTAAAATTTTCCGTCTTGTTCTTCCCCTTGAGTTCTTTCAGAGCAAGTCCTTTCTTTGACATATTTTGATATGGAACACCAGGCTGGAGCTTTGATCATTGACTATGGTGGCGACGCTGCTGTCGATGTTCCTTTTGACGCCGAAATCAATCGACCCGGGGATCTTAATTAACAGGTATTCTTTCTCTCTCCCCTCTCACTACTTTTCTCCACCAGTTTTCCTATTTTGCTCTCATAAGTGATTTCCAAGACCTTTCTTTAGTTTAGGTTTGATGGGTGGACTTCACTTTGTCTTCTAATGGATCATTGTCATTTTGTATTCTAATTTCTAATCAATGATTGTCACAATATATTTTTCTAATCAATCATCGTCCTTAAGTGTTCTAATCGTTGATCTCATAATATATTCGGTTTGGTGAAATTTAGAGTTTAATATTCATTTTTATTATATAAATTGTTTGTGTAAAGTTTAGGTTTTTGATTGAATTTCTTTATCAGGCATAGATGACAACTTAATCAGGACGTTGAAAGTGAAGGAAATAATACAAAATCCTCCAGCCAAACATAGGAAATCCAATCAATTCCAAGGTACTCAACCAACCAAATACCCCTTTAAAAAATGACGTACTTGGGTGAGAACACATATTTAAGAGGGAAAGTAGTGTGTTTGATATTCCTGTATAAGAAAACAATAAGATTGTTTTAGCTTGACAAAATTCAGAGAGATAGTGATAATGCGTGTTGTACTATACTCATGTACTCAGTATTAGTCTGTACTTTAAGACTTGGTATACTTAATTATCGTAATTGCTCTTTCATATATGAATTTTCCAAAATTATACAGATTGCCTGAATTCTTAATGGCGATTTTTCAGACTGGAAGATGCAGATTCAGAGAGACTCAGAAATTTGTGATTGAAAAAGTGAAGCTAACTGAATCTGTACTCCAAGAATGCGAATTGAGAGACAAACTCTAGAATAAAATCGGTCAACTTTTCGATTTTCCTCGCTATCATGCGCCTTTTAAGCGTTCTAACAAATATTTTTACTTTCATAATTCCGGTCACAAGATCTGCTATATGTTCAGGTTAATTATCTAACTTCTCTTTTGTCGTTATTCGTCCCCTTTCTGTCCCGATTATTTATTTACGTTGACGTTATTGTCACAATCATTTCTTTACGTTTTAATTATAAGCATGTAAATTTTTTTTTTGTCTGCACCTATCTTTCCAGCTTTTGTACTCTCCGTCCCAGTCATTTGTTTACCGTTGATTAGAATACTCCTTCAAAGGAATATTAAAGTAAACAAATCATTGGGACTGAGGGAGTATATTTATAAAACTTTTATGTCTTAATTCCTGTTTTTTTGTGCCACAAGGCACAAGGTAGCATTTAGCCATTTGTTTTTTTTGACGGATTTAGCCAATTGTTATTGAATTAATTGTATCGGATCGATTGTTGGACCTTCCCTCCAACCTTATCCTCTCATAGACAAATAAAACACGGTTTGCTTAACAAATACATTTAGCTACAATACACGGAGTATACTTTCATCAGTAGTTTTTAGCTTGATTTGACCGAAGAATCGAAGATGAAGGGTAACTGATATTATTTTTTTAAAGTTGTGAATATTTTTTGGGTGTAATTGCATTTACGATTCATGAAATAGAGGATTAGAGTGTTTTGTTGTGCGGTATAGTCTGGTGCATTCGAACGACTGGCCTATCATGTTGCAGGCAGGGAACCTCTATGGAACTAGGATGATGCTTGTTTTTGTATGAACTGTTCATCTATATTACTCAGACTCTTCAATATACTTCGCGTACCCGTGTCGGACACTAGACACTCGGACATGGGTAGGACACTCGGACACTTCATTTTGGACCAAAACATGAATTTTCATCATAAAATAGCCGCATCCGACACTTGGACACGTACCCGTGTCGGATACCTCTATCCGAGTCCGAGCAACATAGCTGTTCATTATAATATTGTCCACTGAGCTGCTAATGAAGTCTTGATAACTGCAATCCGCGGTATGGAAAAAAAGGTTAGGTTGTTTGATAGTATCCCAAACATTGATGATCAAATTTGTGTCAATTCTTAGACTTTTGGTAAGAGCATTTTGCTACATGAAAGTGAAGCTTTTTCCCGAGTACTTCGTTACAGATAGGTGAGGCTGAGGGTGCGTTCATATGATGTCTCCTAACCCCCTATTTGGCATCTTGTACTTTCATGATATACGGAGTTTATGTTAAGTTAATTAAAGCCTGGTAGTGACTTGGAAGAACGTTTGTTTTAGTAACCTACATGCTTTTAGACATAATAATCGACTTCTCTGTATGGCTGTATGATGTGTAAGGCCTTACTTTAGGATAATACACATTTACAAATCTCTTTTGTCATAACATTTACAAATCTCTTTTGTCATAAATCAAGTTGTCCATTGAAGAGTCTATAGTTTCTGTCACTTTTGTTTGATTAGCTTACGGACATAGATATACCATTATGCAACTTGGCATGTATTTGATGTTATTTGGTTTGGCCGGGTACCCTTAGTAGTTAATCTTCGGTCGAGAGGGGATAAGGGAGGTTCTCATTGGCGACAGCAACTTTTGGATGAATCATTGTATCTTTCTGTAAACGAGAAAATGAGATGGAGTAAATCTCCGGTGTTCAATTTAGTGTGGTTGTGTGGCAAGTGGGCATGTCCCACGATATTTCTCCTAGAAGAAGAAAGTTTAGCCATAACACTCGAATATTTCTCTTTTCTTTGAATATTAAACTTGCAGTTGACGTGTGTGAAATTACATAGCTCGAACTTTTGTAGTGATAGTACTTTGGGAAGATTAATTTAATTTTGTTAGTATAACAATCTCATACTACATATTCAGTTAGAGAGAGACGAAATGGGTAAGTGGCATAGGCCATTGTGGTGTTAGTTTAATCCGCAAAAGAGGGTTAAGGACACACTCATAGAGGCCATTATATTGTTACTTGTAGCAAATATCCATGAGAAAGGGAGTGCTGGAGAGGTCATTATGTTAGAACCATTCAGTAAGATCAGATACTATGGAGTATCAGGAAATTTCAGAAGTTGGGAACTTTTGAGATTACCTTTTTTTAGAGCTGATTCCAATAATAGAGCTCGATGATCTCAACTGTTTCTCTTATGTCTTTGGTAGGGTATGTATCCCATGATAGTCATCCACTTATTGTCTTTACAGGTTGGTTAACTGCAATGAGCTTGGCGTCCCAAAAGAGCAAGGTGAACACTTCAAGAATGCGACTCCTCAACAGTTCCTTTATTCTCAAGATTCTGGTGAGATTTCTGTGACTGAAGAATATATAGTTGAGACCAATATCAAAATTGACTTAAAAGCAAAATAACTACTCCTAAGAGTCAGTTTGAGCAGGTATTGAACTGGTCACATCTAAACTAATATTTAGGATGTTTTATTTTAAGAATAATTAGGTCATGTTGTGTGGTTTTGCTGCATATTTCTAATTTAGTAGTTTCAGTTTCTGTGAACTGCAACTTAGTGAAAATATAAATCATTGCATGGAAATTAGCTAGGTGATCTGCAAGCTGGTGAAAACTTGCGCGTATATCTGGTGTAAATAAATTAACCGCAGCGGACCGACTTTTTGTTATGTGAAAGAAGCCACAATGCATGACTTACCAGTTAAGCTGCCTGACCTGCGCATTATTTTCATCGTGTGTTCTACAAACAGTACTATTTTCTGCTGAACTATAATTAATTTT
>JAGPOY010006754.1:0-10118 GCA_018983105.1 Silene uniflora | reverse complement strand
ATCTGCAGAAGAGTATAAGTGTAGTTCTGCCTTGACAAGCGAGCGTGAATATTTCCACAAAGGAGCGATTTTCACACCAACACTGCTATAATATGTTAAATATGCCAATTTCGGGGCTTCAATTTCAAAGGAACCACTCGTAACAGAACATTTTTTTATTTTTAGCACTTTGAGTTGTCCTAAAGAAATAGTTACATGACCCTGAGAATACCATACGCAATTATCAAGAGTTAATTCTTCAAGAAATTCACAGCTAGATAACAATCCTTCTGTTGAATAATCACCTGAACAATAATCGCCGCCGAATCTAACAAAATCGAGGTGCAAAATCTTAAGGCTCGGCAACCATGATGATTTAGGAATTTTGATATCATGGTGTATATCCCCTTTCACGGACAATTTCACCAGTGTTTTGCACGTTACAAGATCATATGGTAACTCGTATTGATCAACATTATAATGATAATGAATCTCCTGAACTCCCTTTTGTATCGCATGTTTAACCCACGCATTCAAATGGGAGTAATAGTTGGCTCGAGAGACTAGACTAAATTTCCTGATGGGTGATATTTTGTGCAATTCCAAGAATTTATAAACAAAATTTTCAAACCTTGTTTCATCAACAATTTCGAATATCCTAATTGCTCCCCGGTGTTTGAATGGCTCGTCATCAAAATAGAGACAATCAGTCAATGTAAAGAGGTATCGCCATCTCCTCGATAGAATACTTGTTCTCTCAGCATACCATGTTGGTAGAAACGAAAGTATGATAACGAGTAATTCATCTGGTAAATTACTGATTTTATCCAAACGCCGCTTACTTCTTCGGCCTTCAACATTGTTACCACGTTTCATAGATGACTCAATAGCCTTCAGAAGACTCAACCTGAAAATTATTGGAGGCATAACTAAGGCAGTACTATGCTAAGATCCGAATTAAAATCATCATCAGACGGAGGGAGTACTACATTCATAATTAAAAGCACACTAATTTCGCCTCCTTTAACTTCAAGCTTACGAGCATTAGTTTTTTTGTAAGATCGGTTTAAACAAAGATGTGAAAGTTGGTAAAAGCAACTGTTTTGAACTACACAACTTCTTGCGTAGTTCGTCTTACACAAGAGAATGTATCAAGAAGACGTCTTACACGAGAATGTATCGCACAATTTCATACTCGATAACAATCAATACCATAAAATTTCATTGACAATCACGTAGTACCCTATTGACTAGGCAATTAAGCGAATCCGGTAACCCACCAATTGACAGCATAAACAAAGTTTAAAAAAAAAAATCCAAAGAGATAACTGTACATACCTCATTGTATCCTGGATTCCTGGTTTGGACTAATGATCTTAATTTAGGGCTAAAAGACTGAATTATTGTCGGATACAAAACTCCTATTATACTGCACTTTCCAATTTATTATTGTGATATAAAATAATTGGAAATTTTACATGTTATTCCTATATTTTTTGCAATTTTAAAAAGAAAAATTCTTCGAAAAGACGATAAAATTGGGAAATTTCGTTAACACACACATATTTTAAATTTCCTATATTTGATATCCTTAGTAAGTCTTAAATCTTAGGGACCGAAAAACCATTTGAGCCCGAAACATGATTTTGCCTGTTTGGACGAAATTTGGTTTCATCAAATACACCTTACCCATTTGGCCAGGCCCAGCCCGGCCCACATATGAACTGTTTGGCCAAAGCATGGCGAAAGCAGCTCTGCTTGAAGTAGTCGTCCGTAACAACTTTGATGTTTATTTAGATTTTCAATACAACTGAATTAGAGTGAACAGGCTTTAAGCTTTTCTAATTGGTGAATACAGAATGTGAGCCAAAGTTCAATTGGTGAATACAGAATGCGAGCCAAAGTATAATCAATTAGGTTCATCATAGTTCTACATAAAATTCAAAATCATCGTATTCCAAATCAGCACAATCAAAACTAATGAAATCGATCAATACCCCAAAATCAGCTACATCCATCAAACCGGGCTTTACTAAGACATAACAAAGTCATAAGTGGGGGACTAATGACATAGAAACGATATTCATATTGTTGTTACTCTATGTAAGTTCGATAAAACAATCTCTTGAAGCCCTCGGAAGCATCAACAGATCTGCATTTACCACGATTGGTCTTTTTAGGAAATCTACAGTTTCTTTTTTACATTTTTCAAAATATTTTGACTTAGAGAAATGTAAACGACCTATTTGAATGGAGGCCCTAATAAAGACACGTGCCCACAACGGCAATTCACTTTAATCAGTTTGACAGGACATGAATCAGGGATTTCGGGTATAACTGGACATGACAATGGATCACAGTTGAGGCAATGACCGTCCTGGAAAACGAATTCACGAAGAAAAACATTAGCGCACAAAATCGATAACCAATTACTTAAATTAGGTATCTTAAGTATACTTGATTGATACTAACCCAATGCAAGTAGATAGTTTTTAGCTGAGGAGATTTTTCGAGCAAGCCTGTCACATATCTCCAATCATCATAAGGACAGTGACGACCCCCAGAAATGTTTAATCTTGAAAGCTTCTGAAAGCCAGGAATTTGCTCGAGGTCGGCTTCCATAAGAATAATCTATACGACGATCAAGAAGTTAAATGTGAGCAAACAAAATGTGTCGGAAAAAAATCAGATTATTTGTTATAATGATGTAGAGATATGGAAATATAATATGTATTCATTCACAGTGTGTTTGTTTACAATGATATGCTCTTCCTATTTATACAATTGAGGATAACTCATATATGGAAATATATATACACTTATTTACACAAATCAATTAGGTGCCTTTGATGGATATGGAGGCAACGCCGGCTCTTTCCTTTGATCTTGTGAGCAACGGCTCTTTCATGAGCCTCCTAATACCCCCCGCAAGTTGGAGTGTGGAGATGCGAGACACCCAACTTGGAAAGTAACTCGTCGAAGGAAGTCCGTCCGAGGGCTTTGGTTAGGATGTCGGCTAGCTGAGCTTTTGTGTGTATATAACTTGGAGCAATCATGCCGTTTTGTATCTCATCCCGAATAAAGTGACAATCGATTTCAATGTGTTTTGTCCTTTCATGAAATACCGGATTTCGAGCAATATGGAGCGCGGACTTATTATCACATTGAAGTTGAATAAGTTGATTATGTTGTATGCCGAGAAATTGGAGCAATCCTTTGAGCCATTTAAGCTCACATACAGTAAATGCCATAGCTCTATATTCCGACTCTGCGGAGGACCGAGAGACAGTTGCTTGTTTCTTAGTCTTCCATGAGATTGGAGATGCACCCAGGAATACTATGTACGCTGAAATTGACCGACGTGTTGTAGGACAAGAGTCGTAGTCGGCATCACAATATGCATTGAGACGTAAATTATTATCGGATCGAAGTAATATCCCTTGACCCGGAGAATTCTTTATGTACCGTACCACGTTGAGTGCTGCTGTCCAATGTTCTTTGGTGGGAGCATTCATAAATTGGGCAAGAATGTGGACGGAGTAGGTGAGTTCGGGACGCGTAATAGTAAGATAGACAAGGCGCCCCACAAGGCGACGGTAAGGTTGAGGATCAGACATAAGAGGTGCTTTTGAGAGACCCAGTTTGTGATTTGGCTCCATGGGAGTAGGTATAGGTTTTGTCCCAAGGAGACCAGTTTCCGTTAAGATGTCAAGGGCATATTTTCGTTGTGACATGAAGATGCCGGTGTTGTTCCTTGCTATTTCGAGGCCAAGAAAGTATTTAAGAGTACCAAGATCTTTCATATAAAAACATTGACTCAAGTATGCCTTGAATTCGGAAATGAATTCGGAATTGTTGCCACATATTACCAAATCGTCAACATAAACAAGAATATGTACCTCGGTGTTGGGGCGAGAGATGGAGAAAAGCGAGTGATCATATGGGCATTGTCGAAACCCATATTTAGTGAGAGCGGAAGTGAGTTTAGCATACCAACATCGAGGAGCTTGTCGTAGACCATATAATGATTTTCTGAGACGACAAACCTTGCCATTAGCCGATCCGAGAAAACCAGGTGGCGGTTTCATATAGACTTCTTCATTAAGGTCACCATGTAGGAAGGCATGCATTATGGACATCCATTTGATGAATGACCCATTGTTTCGCAGCGGCGATGGCAAGAAGGGTTCGAACAGTAACAAGTTTGACAGTGGGAGCAAACGTTTCATTGTAATCAACTCCTTCAACTTGACGATTACCCATTACAACCAAGCGGGCTTTGTAGCGTTCAATGGACCCGTCTGCGTTGTACTTAATCTTGTAGACCCATTTGGAGCCAATGGCCTTTTTATTGGATGGTAAGTCCTCGAGTGTCCACGTTTGATTTTTTTCAAGAGCGTCGATTTCGAGTCGCATGGCCTCGCGCCATTCCGGGACCTGCATTGCATCTTTGAAAAGACTAGGCTCGTGGTGTTTAGTCACGGCCGATAAAAAAATCTTATGGTTAGGAGAAAACTTTGCATAATTTAGATAATGTGAAATGGGAAAAGCTGTACCTGAAGATGATGATTGGGTTGTGAGAACATTCAACGAGGGGCGGGGTTTAGATAGGACGTAACCATTTAAATTGGAATTGGGTAGTTTGATCCGATGCCCCCGTCCCATGTTAGACGTAGTAGCGGTTGAAGGATCTGAGACCTGGGCTGCGTGTGTGGGTTAATTGGGCTCGGGATTGATAGGTTCGTGGGCTGTCGAATCCTGGGCCGCTTGTGTGGGTGTAGTGGACTCAGAATGGGCAGATTCGTGGGCTATGAATTCTGGGGCCTTGTGTGTTGATTGGGCTGCAGTAGACGTAGAGGGAGTAGTTGTAGAGACTAAAATGGGCTGGTCAAAAGGGGTAATATTATCATGAAGAAAAGGGTCAGAATTGTGATTGTCATCATGAATATCAAGGTTTTTAAACGGGAATTTGGTCTCGACAAAAATGACATCGCGGGACTCAAAATATGATCCTGTGTCTAAATCAAAAAGTCGCCATCCTTTTTTACCAAATGGGTAGCCAATAAAAATGCATTTACGACTGCGAGAGGCAAACTTATCCTTTGATCGATTGAGACTTTTAGCATAGGCGAGACACCCAAAAATGCGGAGATTTTCAAAAGGTGGTGGTTTATTAAAAAGAATTTCATAGGGCGTTTTTCCATTTAGAAGTTGAGTCGGAGTACGATTTATTAAGTAAACCGCACTTAAGACACATTCTCCCCAAAAATACAAGGGTAAGTGAGCTTGAAAGAGAAGAGCTCGAGCAACATTTAAAATATGACGATGCTTACGTTCTACCCGACCATTTTGTTGGGGGGTACCAACGTTAGACGTTTGAAAAAGTATCCCATTTTCTTGAAAGAAAGGTATTAATGGCTGAAATTCGGTACCATTGTCTGTGCGTAAAATTTTAATTTTCTTTTCAAATTGACGTTCTATCATAGCAAAAAAATTTAACAAAGTTTGTTTAGTGTCACTTTTGCGACGTAAAAGGTAGACCCATGTTGAGCGTGAAAAATCGTCAACAATGGTCAAAAAATGACTTGAACCGCAAGATGCATTTTCAGAATACGGTCCCCATAAATCACAATGTATAAGATCAAATGGAGAAATAGCATGATTAGTACTTAAATTAAATTGTGCACGAGTGTGTTTGGCGCGTAAAGAAATATCACAAGTTTTGCTATGAAAAGCATTATGTGTTTGAGAAGACTTATTAATAAACGGTAAAAAACGAGAAATATTGGAGGAGGGGTGCCCCAACCTTTGATGCCAAATCTCAGCGGAATCACTCGTCCTAGCCATACACGCACGGGCTTGTTCATGACGGATACCGGTTAGGTAGTAGAGCCCCTCGTGTTGTTCACATGCTCCAATCACCGTCTTCGAGATACGGTCCTGAATTAGACAAAGATTATGAGAGAATTGAATTGTTAAAGATGTATCAATTAAGAGACTAGAGACGGATATTAAATTACAATGTAAATTATTAGCATATAAAACATTTCTTAACACAAGACGAGATGAAAGACATATATCACCACTTTGAGTAGCTATCGTTATTTCTCCATTGGGTAGCCCAACGGACAAAGGAGGGATCATTTTAAGATTAGAAAAATGGGAAAGGCATCCCGACATATGGTGGGATGCTCCCGTGTCAACAATCCAAGAAGAAGGAGAGATATTACCAGTGAGACGGTCATTAGATGAGTCACTCTTACGTGCGTGCCATAGAGAAGTCAGTTCCTCCAATTCACGAGCATTTAAGGAGTTCAAATCTAATTTGTCAAATTGTTGAAGGGTGCTGGACAAGGATGCCCCTGTATTTCCAGCGACAGCAGAATTTGGTGCTTGAACAGAGGTCATGTGAGCCTTCAGAGACGGGACAGAAACAGTGTGTTTGTTTCGATCAAGCTGATACTTACCTCGTGAATCCGGAACAAAGACTGCCTTACTCGGGTCTGTAGCATTAGGAGTGATGGTGGTACCCGTTTGCTCAACTTGAACAACCGAATAAGATGTGGTTTGTGAAGAAGCAGCGACAGAGGCTATCTCTGAGTTTGTCATTGAAAAGAAAGAGAAAAAATGGAGATCTGCAAAAAAAAAATGAAGACGACAGAAGTATAGTAATAACCTAGCGGACTGATACCATGTTATAATGATGTAGAGATATGGAAATATAATATGTATTCATTCACAGTGTGTTTGTTTACAATGATATGCTCTTCCTATTTATACAATTGAGGATAACTCATATATGGAAATATATATACACTTATTTACACAAATCAATTAGGTGCCTTTGATTGATATGGAGGCAACGGCTCTTTCCTTTGATCTTGTGAGCAACGGCTCTTTCATGAGCCTCCTAATATTATTCTTGTATATACCTCAATTGAGTCCGATGAAAACCTTAAACTTGTGGCTTTACAGGCAGCAGCAGTTAGAAGTTCAAGTTCATAATCGAGTAGGACTCTTCAGGGGCAGGACAATTCACTCGACCGGACCGGCCCAATCCAGTCCACACAAGAAGCGTTACGACTTACGAACAATATATTTTCAAACGATTTCAAAGGCCGCGTCTGGCTTATTTAGTTCAAAACCATCTGCCTAATAGTCTGTAGGCCTAACAGCCAACAACATGCCTCAGGGTTCAAAATCTCGGCCGAGTTGTATCGTATCGGCCGAGTTGTATCGGATTTTCACCCTACCGATACGAGATATCGCCCGAGAAATCACCGAGATTCTCCGCGATCAGTCCGTGACAAGCGATATAGCACCGATTATACCGATACCGCGACTACGACCGATACCGAGATTTAAAACCATGACATGCCTGTATTTAGGAGCAGGGCGGTCCATCACACGCATTTCTTACTACAAATTCAAACTTTACTGAGTATTACCGTGAATGTGAAAAAGTACCCAAGTCATTGAAAATTGTCTAGGAACCTGTTGGAGTATATCAGAAAATGAAAATTGAGAAGACGGGTGGCGTCATGTCTCAATACCACCTCTGAAACGCAATACATTGGCGTCCATTAAAATGACGGGATCAGTTTAGGGATGGCAATGGATCGGATTGGATCGGGTTTTGGAATATCCAAACCCGATCCACTAACTTAGTGGATCACCGATTCATATCCAACCCGATCCATATCCAAAATTTCAAAATCCATACCCAATCCATTATGCTTTTTCCGTATCCATACCCGCTCCAAATCCATACCCGATCCACCATATAATCCAAAACCCGATCTAAAAGTTGATTTGACTATATAAAAATTTATTTTATATGACAAAATTGAAATTTTAAGTACAATAAAGTCTAAATTTTCAAAAATATTTGAATGGATCGGATGTGGATTTGGTTCGGGTTTTCCAATAGTGGATTTGGATATGGATTTTTAAATAGTGGATCGGGTATGGGTTATTATGAGGTGGGTTTGGATTGGATTTTTTTCTTCGGATCGGTTCAATTTCGGTTCGGTTTGGCTCATAATTGCCATCCCTAGATCAGTTTGTGATGAGATGGTGTGCCAGGCTCGATATTACCACCAAAAGTCAGTTAATAGACTATACAACAAAAGCGGTAATAAATCCGAGCTTTATATAAAAGATTCCGAGTTATAACATAGTTTCTGAACTATTTTCAAAACAGGATTTTGATACTGAGACTACTCAGCGTGTTTGGTTCATCCAATATAGGTATGAGGTATGGGTTTGGAATGAACCAAACCCATACCACGTGTTTGTTTAACGAAAATAAAGGTTTCATACCCATACTTCAAACCCATGAGGTATGGGTTTCTCATACCCAGGGAGGGGGGTGGGTATGAGATTGATACCCATGGTATCAAATTAGAAATATTAAAAAATAATAAAAATAAATGTTAAAAAATCTTTTATATATTTATTTGATTAAATTTTATCTACATGATTTAATAGTATTAAAAATGGTTATTAAAAAGACTGTATTTTGAAGATTTTTTAGCTTTGACTGATTTATAACCCCATACCCCCAAAATTGAACCAACCACAAGGTATGAGGTATCAAGTTCCAACCCGATACCACCCAGGTATGATTCCTGATTCCAAACCCATACCCACGCGTGAACCAAACACGCCTAATACCATCGAGTATCGTCTATGATTGTCCATCTGAAAAAACGTGGGGTCTCAAGACCTCAAGATCAACTATACCCTTTCCGTCTCAATCATTTGTTTACCATTTATAGTTTTTGCAAGAACTATTTTAATCAAGGGTAACAAATGATTGGGATTGAGGAAGTATGTGACTACGCCGCCAATAAAATTTCATCAATAGGGATTCGAGCATTTTTATCAATAGTGCATAGCTCATTCATCAAACAATCAATTTCAGGGCAATTAAAAGGCTTATTAACAAAAGAAATTGGCATAAACGGCAAAACCCAAACAATATAATTCAACAACAAAAAAACAGTTAAAAATTGGAAGAAATTACCGTACCTTATTCCCTTACTCCTTGTCGAGCGTAGGTGAAACCCTTCTTCTTAATGAGAGACTGAATACCAAAAGACAAACCGCTTCATTTAAGTCTTACAACCGTGACCATTGGTGTTTCTAAGACTGACATTTCCGTTTTAAAAATATACTCGTATAACAGAGCATTCTTCAAAAGAAGAACCAACAAATGGACTAATAAAATCGAAGACCCGGAAAAATGGAACGGATATTCACAATTGATTTATTGAAGAGCCCTGCACTTCAATAGGTTGTTCATTTTTTTTTAATTTTTTTTTTGACAGCGGTAAAGAAAGGTATCATAACTAGTCATAGCCTTACAAGTTACAAGAATACAAGCAAGGTTATGAGCCAAAATATTATACAATCTAGGAATGTAACTAAGCATAAAACAATGAAAAGACGAGGCACCATACGTTTAGGAAAATGAATCTTCAAGCAGCTCCTTGATTTGATGGTTCGCCTTCGTCATACCTGCAAAAAAATAAAACAAGGGAAAGACAACAATAGGTTGTTCATGTTTTCAAAATATATGAAAGGAATTTTGAGAATGTAAACAAGACGATGAAACCAGGGATCTTTAGGTATTTCAGGAAATGACATTGGAATATTGGATCACAGTATAAGCAATCAAGGTCCCGGAAAATGTATTCGTGAAAAGTAAACATTAGCGCGAAATTATCATTAATGAATAATTAGTTAAATAAGTATGTACTATAACTCTGTAAGTATTCTTAGTTGATGCTAACCGATACACAGTAGAAAACCACCACAGTCAATTTTTTTCGGTAAAGCATTCCTCGCCTTCATATGCAAAAATCGGCCTTCAACTAATTTCGAGAAATGGTGTTGTTCAATACAAGTATAGAACAGTCACTTGAAGCTCTTGGAAGCATCAATAAATCCTTGCTTATCTGCACTGCTTCCTCCCTCTGATCAAAGCAGAGACATTTACGAATGATCAACTTTTTCAGGAATCTCGCACTTCTAAGAAGATGTCCTAGAAGTAATAACGAACCCTCGTGACCACAGAAGTCATGCACTTCGATCACTTTGACATGGCACGGAAATGGTACGAGTATCTGAGATTC
>JAGPOY010006753.1:0-10119 GCA_018983105.1 Silene uniflora | reverse complement strand
GCAGTACCTGGTTCAAAACGACGGTCGTGAAACTCGATTTGAAGTTGAGCGTCTTAGGGATAAAAAATGGGTTATGATTTGTTGCCTTTCCTGCCCCATTTATTTCCATAGCGATTTTTCATTGGTATATAGAGGTGTTTCGGACATCTGCTCTGAGTTGTATGATGAGTACGGTGATACTTTTGAGATGATCTTGGTCTTTAAGATGAGCAGGGATTTTGAAGCTGATGAGTCAAGCTTGAGACACATGTTATCTGGCTTCCCTCCGTCGTGCCTTGTGGTCCCCTTCTGGGACTCAGACTCTCGTGACTCTATATGCTGTTCACTCGGCTTTTCAAGACCCCCGCAAGGTCTATTTCTGCGTGCGAATGAAAGGAAGGTTATATGGCGCCAAACCTTGTCTGATATGAAATGCTATGGGGTAGACACATTTCCTTTCAGTAAAGAGGACATTCTGAAAAGAGTTTCTGAAGAACGTGGCAAATCACGGAACATTCAGTCCCTTGAGAAACTGTTTGACTGATCATCCGCAGAGAACCCGGGAGGTGCGGATTATTATGAGAAGATGTCTATCAAACAACTGCAAAAGAAGCTCGTGGGTGTGTATTTGTGCTTTTGTGGGGAATCCATACCTATGCTTCAAGAGTTGTATGAAGTCTGTACAGCTAATAATTTTGAATTCGAGATTGTGGTTGTGTGTTGTCTCTTTAGTGCTAAAAACTCGGACCCGAAGTTGTTCCATGATCAGATAACTAGTGCCTTGAGGAAGAGGAAAATATCATGGCGGGTATTACCCTATAAGGGTTCGGTGAGCCGCAAGCTAGTACGGCTTTTGAAATCTTCCATTGAAGAGGAGTTGATCATGGTGGGCAATGGAGTTGTAGATTTCGATGGTGGATATTTCATTCGTCAGTTTAAAAAGCTTCAAAACCTGCGAGAACATTCATGTTCAAATGATGCTAGTGGACTTTTAGAAAGAGTCATCTTAGAATTTAAGAGCAGATATTGTGTTTGAATGGAACTGCACTTGCTGCACTGCACCGACATGCTACAATGGAGCATTAGACTATCATGAATGTACGTTGCTTTGTTTTATACCTTTAGCCATGTGTGTATTTAAGCAAGTTAAATTTCTGGATTTATCAGTTTGTTACTATTTGTATGCAGGCGTGTCAAGTATTAATGTCTTTCAACTCGAAGTGGTTAGAGAAGCTGACTGGAGCAAATATTGATTTACCTTACAATGAAGAAAATCTGGTTATTTTGAGCAACGACATGGATTGGTGCTGAAAATCTCGTAGTTGTTGGTGGTTTATTTAAACGGTGTGAGTTATGTCTTTAGTTGTTCTTTTGATTTTCCTTAATTTCTTTTGGGTTACAGAGTTATTATATATGAAAACATGAACCCTAGATGTTTGACTGGTTGCTATGTAATTCTGGTATTCAACTTTGGGTTACGTTTGCTCCTTTTACTTCTCTCTGGAGTGATTACAGGTCGAATTCGGGAAACTGGTTTTATTATTGATGGTATGATGGATATGAAGCTAAATGCCTCGGATATATCTCTTGAATGATAATCTTCATTCCCATATTCTGGCGTCGTCCCACTTATGGCTTAAAATTGTTTTCTAGTCGAGTTTGTGATTCAATATGGAGAATAGGAAATGATATCCGACTAGCATTACCCTCGGATATATCTCTTGAAAGATGATTGTGTTTGTACGTGGCTGTAATATTACCAACGAAGCATAGGAAATGATATCCGACTAGCATTACCCGTAACACAAGGAGAACCTGCCGGTCAACCATTTATTAAGGGGTTCAATTCGAATGAGGGTAATTGTTACTCGGTTGGTGTGTGGCGCGGAAACAGGAGAACTATTAACGCTATTTGGGTGGGTGTTGATAATGCCACTGCACTACGGAGAGATGGGTAACTACCCTCTTGATGGAGTAACAGTTGTCCACACTTATCCCACTACCTTCTCATTTTCTGTATTTGGCCTGTTACTCCAATAACAGTTGCCCCTCGTCCTGAGCAAAGTCCTAACTGAAATGTCGAGTTTTACGAGCGTGAAAACCGGTCTTTTTTCCAGTTTATACAACCTACTGTGGAGTCTCTTGCGAATGATAATATGATTGACACATGCTAGTTTGCCTGGTAAAAGTCTTTACGGCGGTGGTGGTATCTGTGACCGAGTCGTGGCAACATCAGAATTGCCTTCGTAGCTCCTCTTGCACCCCAAAAAAAAAGAGACTATCGACACATGTTATCAACTCTGAACATGTAATACCCCTTTGAGAATACTCACTTGATATCATGCACTGCTCAATACACTAATAAAGTAATAATATAAGAAAGTTGTTGGTGTAAAGGGCGTAATAAATTCGCAAAGAATAAATTAAATACATACAAAAGAAGAGCACAAGAAGGATGCAGAGATGGATTGATAAACACAAAATCTCATTGAAGACACACCGTATTCGTCACAAATGAAGACGGATACCATTTCCTCTCACAAAATACCTATCAAGGGTGAGTGGGGGAGCACATGAGAGGGTGCCCACCTTGTCCCCTCTACCCATTTCCTCTCACAAATTACCCGTTGCAAGATCCGACCCGTCTTCAGCAAGACTTTCTGATTGATAAAACGTGATGTTGGATTTTTTTATTTTTTATTTTTTAGGGTTTATATGATGGGGAATGGTTTAGAATAATCATGGGTTGGGACTAAGGTATAAAATTCTAGGGGTGTTGGGGTGGAATTAGATCTTCTTGGGTTTCTAACTCCATTAAAAAAAAGGGCCAACCAAACACTGAAATGGAAGAAATCAATTCCAATCCATTTTAATTGATCCAACCAAATACCCCCTAATAATAAGATGATGAAATAAGGGGGGAAAGACAGTACGCTTAATATTTTTGAGAATACACATGGTATATATGTCTTGGTACGCATAAATAAAATAATAATACAAGGGTATTAAATTTTACTTAATCGGATGATTTATAGAATTATAGTTTCATTCCCTTGCATATTTGCCTTCTCAAGGAGCCAACGCTGACATTAAGGAGTCTGGAGGCAGCCCTAAGCGCAAGGAATATAGTCAGATGAGGAGTACCGATGACAAAGCTACTGCCTAGGAGAAGGCAATGTTTGTATTCATTTATTGTCAAAGCACTAAAGCAGTTAGACTTACTCCTAAATATACTTTGCAAAACCTGACCTGACACCCGAAATGAGGACTTGAGCTTCATCCATAACCAAATTGACCAGATATAATATGAACCAGCTCGAAAAGTCAAGAGGACAATTAGTGGATTATTGAGGATTACACCCAAGTAAGTTGGCTCCAGCTGATCCATGTTCAAACACTAGAAGAATAATGTTTGGTATGAGGCAACATCCTCAAAATCTGTTGAAATGCTATTTAAATCTGTTGGCCAGGAAGAGAGGATGCCTGCAGCAGTGCAGCGAGCATCATTCTTGGGACGAGTGTGTGTGTGTGTGTGTAAGGATCAAAGAAAGAGGATCATGGAGATCCTGGTCAAAACAAGCCCCCAGATGAGCAATTGCCTCTTGTTAAAGTCTCCTCACTAAATTATGAAAATGCTGGATTATCATTTGAAAATCCTCCTAATTTGACCCACAACACGGTGTCTGCAACGAGTGGCATTTCAGCAAATGAAGGAGAACATGATATTGAGCCAGCCGATGATAATGTACAAGAACCTAAGACAATTGGTTGCTTCAAAATGGCGGTCCTTGGTTCTTATGTGTTAATAGGAGAAACGATGAGACACAAGATAGAACAGGGAATCAACATCTTTATACACCATGTTACACCACATTTGAGTCTTGACAACACCCCTTCAAGAATACTTCGGCAACATTGTACTGTATTATTCACTCTCACAAGTCACAGTGTCACACCATCTTCATCTTCCTCTTCATTGGTTAAGATCGTTATAGCGTGCTTAAGTTAAAACGGGTCAAATACTAACTCATACGAAAGTACTCTATTGTGAGTATACTATATAACTAAGACAATTTTGTTGTCTATTTCTAACATCGTACGTTTTTTATTGATCCAACTATTTAACCATATTTAAGATAAATTTGCATCTCAAACAATCTTTTTTTTTTTTTTTTTTTTTTAAAAAAAAGGTGTGCTATTTGATACTCCCTGTTCATGGAGGGCACAAAAATTAAGGGAGGAAGTATTATATGGTAAGTATTGTATTGAATGTATTAGATTGGAAAGAGGGAAAGTATTATGTAGTATTATTATGGGGTCATGTGACTAAAATAAGTATTATTATGGGGTAAAGTGATTAAAATAAGATAAAATATGGGTATTGTTGGATGAGGTGATTAAAATAAGTATAAAAGTTTACCTAAAAAGGAAATATGGAGAGTATTGTGAATAGATAAATAAGGAAAATGAGAGAGTTATGCGAGAAACTATAAAAAACGAGATTACAAAGTATACGATTACATATCGAAAACTAGTTAACCATACAAACTAGGGAGCACTAGGGTCCCCAAAACTACTTGAAATCCAACTAACTTGCCTGACCTCGGAAATGAACCAAACTGAAGGACAAAGTCGACGTTTCTTGAACGATGAATGATAATGGTCATCTAATTAGATCATGGAATTTTGGGCAATTAAACTCCTCCATTATGGAGAAGTTGACAACTCTTAGGAAAAAAGAAATCATGGGATTTTGGTACGTAGTTGCTCATTCATGTACGAGTTTTACTTATTCATGTACTTTTTTTTCATTAGTTTTCCATTTTATACCCTTTGCCTACAAAGAGGGAAAAAAACTCTCTAATTCTCCCTCTCACAAAATTAATCAAATTTATCAAATCCGTCAAAATACACAATTATGAATGCAAATTCTCGTATCGATCAATTAATATTGAGTAAAATTTATCAAATCCTTCAAAATACACAATTAAGGAATTGATTTACAATAATAAATTAGGGTTTGTTTAAACCGTCGACGACATTGGGCTGAAGGATAGCGGTCGTCTTCGACATTTGGGAGAGAAACGACGTCGGTTCGGCTTTTGTGACAGTGACGCTGATGGCATGGTATGGTATAGAGATGAGTTAGGGTACGCTGGTGGTGGTAGGGTGTTGTAGAACAATTACATGAAGGACAATGATAGGGCGCCACCGGGTGGCGCCCAAATTGGGTGCCATCCTCTCACATAGAGTGAGTGAATTCTTAATTAATGGGGTCCCCCACTCACCCCATGTGAGAGGGTGTCGCCCAAATTGAGTGCCACTCGGTGGCGCCCTTTCATTTTCCTTACAGGAATACAAACTGACGTGTTGATGCCGCTGCTTCACTTTTNCTTTATTTTTATTTCAAGATTCGGACATTGAGTAGGATGAGTATGAGGAATTTCATGCAAACATTATAGATTTCAATCTCCGAATAAATTTCAGGAATCATGATAAATTGATGGTGGCTGATGGGTGGTGGTAGTTAGAGTGAGAAAACAGTAAATGAAGAAGAGAGAGAGATAGAGATTGAAAGAAGGATATTAAAATGAAATCATTAAAATAAAAGGGGTATTACAATCATTTACGTCCATGAATGAGTAAAACTCGTACATGAATGGGCACCACCCTCTGGGTAACCAAATAACTCTATTTTTGCCAATTTATAAGATTTTTCAATTTCCCCACATTTAAGGTGACAATCAAATGAGGTTTTAGGCTCTGTTTGGTAAAACTAACAGAAAAGTTAGCTGAAAACTGAAAAACTAACTAAAACCTGAAAAGCTAACTGATAAGGTAGCTAAAAATTAAGAACTGATAAGGTAGCTGATTACATAAAAAAATGTTTGGCAAACTAACTTAAAAGGTAACTGATTTTAATGAAATGACGTAAAAGGATATGATAATTATTTAATAGTATAGATTTAAGGGATAAAAAAGGAAAATAAAATCAAACAGATACCTGAAATCTCAAATGCTACTCTAAGTAGTATTTCATTTTGGGTAGCTTATTTGGTTTAAAAAGCTACTTGCCAAACACGTCTTAAATAATAAGGTACCTGAAATTTTGGTCAAATAAGGTATTTTGACCAAATCAGGTACCTGAAATGCCTTACCAAAATTCCAGATACCTTTTTTCTTTTACGCGTTTGGCAAACATTTTATTTGATTAAAAAAGGTACTTGAAATGAAATGCTACCTCATGTAGCATTTGAGAAATCAGGTATCCGATTCATTTTTATTTTTTCCTATTTTGCCCTCAATTTTTTATTGACATCAATATAAACATTTCCTAATTTCGATGAATATAAACATTTTTATATGAGTTTAATAGATAATTAATTTTGTATCCATATAAAACATTTTTTGATGAAAATTCGTATGTATTTTTTTTCTTTTTGACTAATCGTGACATATTAATTATTCTTCTCATTCTCTTGAAAACTTGTGCAAATATACCGAAAAAACTACATTATGACTTTATTACAAACAACGCCAACGACAATAACACAAAAATAATACCAAAAACATAAACGATAGCAATAATAACCATGTCCTTTTACGTCATTTGGTCAAATATTAGCTACCTTTTCAGCTACTCTTTTAAACAGTTTTAATAATAATCAGGTACCTTTTCATGTCGAAAATTTCAGCTACATTTTCAGCTAGCTTTTCAGGTTTCAGCTAACTTTTTAGTTTCAAGTACCTTTTCAGATTTCAGGTACCTTATTCAGATTTCACTTATCTTTTCAGCTAATTTGACCAACGGAACCTTAGTCTTCTTGTATTCTGGCGCCGTTTCTATGCACCTGCAATCAAATGTTAAATGCTCAACAACGACTAATGACTAATTGTAGCAAAATGAAACTTGTCCATGAAAAGCTTGCTAGCAATAGAAGAGTTCTCCGATAACTGAAAGCTAGAAATCTGAGCACATTTGTACAACCTCCCCCTCCCCACTTTTATTCGGACCGGAAATCGTCACTCACGCATTCTCTTTCTCTCTTCTCTAGTTCTCCCCCCTTTTTTTATACAAACAAATCTCCATACTCTCTCAACTACACTCCCTCTTTAGCTCAATTGAAAACCCCCGATTTCCTAATTTCTTCGCCGGAAATTTATTATTTCCTCTTTCAATTGCATTACGTAAGTTTAATTTTTTTTAATCCTTTCTATTTTTGTTTCGTTTCGCTATTTCTGAAAAATTATGATTTTTTTTGGTGTAGGTTGAGGTAATTAAGGGCGATAAATTTGGCGCTCTAGATTTGGTCGCCTTATGGAGGGAGGTAACTTTTTTTAACCTTCTTTACTGTTGTGTATACGTATAAATTAAGCATCCAATTAAGTTGATACACATACACGAGGTGTATGGGATTTCTCATACACGGCCAATGATATTGTGCCACGTGGAAAATTAGGGTTAACTACTATGGGTTAGAGTAAGGTAAGAAAAGGTTAGATTAGTAAATTATCATATTGGGTTAACTTATTAACTATAGTAGTTAACAATTATTATGGAAGGTTTTTTATTTGTTATTACTTTTTCAATCTCATTTAATTAACTAATTTTATTTTATTAATTTATTTTATTTATTATTTACATTTAATAATAACCAAAATCGTTTTGAACACTTTGATGAAATCGAGTCCCAATCAATCAACAGTTTGATCGATTATTTACATTTAATAATACGATCAAGAGCTTGATGAAAATCGATCAACAGTTTGATCGATAATTGATGAACACTTTGAACACTTTGATGAAATCGAGTCCCAATCAATTAACTCGAAATCAAATCTTCCATCAATGATTTCGAAATCAAATTCCTAATTAATTAACTCGATTTCAATTAACAAAATGATGAACCCTAATTGAAATAATCAAACCTAATCAAATTCAATTAGTCAAACTAAAAAACCCTAACTCAATTGTTCAACCATTGATCATTCAGTTTAAGAACCCTAATTATATACCTTTGATTAAATTCAATTAAATGAATTTGATTAACTGAGTAATCGAAAAAAAATGAGCAACATTTGTCGATGATTAATTAAAACGTAATTCCCAGTTTTTTGTTATTGAAATCGAAAAAAAAAAAAGTTGTTATGGCGATTCGAACCCGGGTTGTCAACAAGAGATTATTAACAATGAAACTTGTAACCATCTAAGCTAGGGGTATCAGCACATTCAAATACTCATTTTAATTCATTATATTATAACATAATAACTAATAATCAATTAATTAGTAAGTTGCCATAATAAATATAATAATAACCGTTTTTGGTAGATATTTTGTTTCCATTTTATATAAAATTGCCTTTTTTTTTTAAAAAAACTACCTCATTTAAAAATTGCCTTATTTTTTTTATGAAATCAATTTATAATATTTCCTTATTGAAAAAGATAATATATTGAATTGAAAAATATTTTTCAAATATTTTATCTTATTGTTGAGATTTTTTGGGGGAAAATATCCCCACTAATTGTTTAGTGGGGGGTAACCGTAAAAGTTTAAAAAAAGTTAATGTGATCTGACGAATTTTAGAATTTGGGTATTCTGTTTTGACAGAATGAATGCTACGATTTTTCCATTGAATTATTTCAGTGGTGTTATGTTTTGACGGGTTTTCGTATTTGTAATGCATCGTCTGAATGTGCTATGAAGAAGACCATCTGTTTTGACGGGTTTTCTTAAAATGAGAACTGCTCAGTGGTGTTCTTTTATTTAAATAACAATCTGATACATGGGCAGCCAGCGTAAGCCATGGCCAGCCATGACCAAGCATTGACCAGGCAAAGCGTAACCATGGCCAGCGATGACCAAGCAATGACCAGGCAAAGCGTAAGCCATGACCAAGCAATGACCAGGCAAAGCGTAAGCCATAGCCAGCCATGACCAGGCATCTTTGCGAAAGCCATGGCCGCGCAATATCCGAGACAATGACCAGGCTTCTTTACGAAAGCCATGGCCGCGCAATGACCGAGACAATACCATTTACTATATTATTTCGAGTACGTAATAATTATGTTAAATTGATGATGCGTTTCTTAAAATTGAACCATACGATTACAAACGAAATCCGATTAAATAATATTAACGGAAATACGAACCGATTACAACAGTATATACATAAAATTGATGATGCGTCTCATGCCTTGCAAATCTATTGCTCTTGCATGTACCTTAGATTATAAGACGATTATTACATTTGATTACAATACGATACTACTTGACAACCACTAATTACAAACGCATTGATTTTTCTCATCTTGATATAGACTGCCTTGCAAACCGCTACAAGTGAACCACGATACTTTAAATGCCGCGGATTTCCCATTCGACGGTTTTACAGCGACGTGAGATGAAATATCTTTAATGACTTTGGGAGGTAGATATCGAAAAGGTTGAGGATGAATTATAGACAAATCTTTTTCCCCTTCATTATCCATGGACTTGATTAGACGTTGAAGATTGTAATTTAGAGTATTTAGGGTTTTTTAGGTTTGTTACACTGGTAATGTCAAGTTGATGGGGATGAGTTGCGGAAAGATGGGCTAACCACGATCCTTTTGTTCCGGGTGTAATTACGGTGGTAATTATGGGAGCAAGTTTGTTGTACACGTAAGCTCGTAAGATGTCGGCGGAAGCTAGGCTCTCTTGAATCTTCCTGCAAAGATGAACAAACGGAGGGCACGGCTTGGGGCCGTGCGAGCTCACTCCGACGCTCAAGTCAGTGACTTAGAGATAAGTGTGTAATTGAGGAGAGATAAGGGAGTAAATACCAAGTGATGAGAGAGAGTGGAGGTTTGTATGTTATGATTAGATGAGATTCTCGATCAGATTGTGGATCCCCTTCATGTTGAGAATGAAGGAGTATTTATAGACTTCCCCTTTTGTCCTGTAGTGGCCAAGTGGATGCAGCTAGTGGCCAAGTAGACGTAGTAGTGGAATGTCTGTTCTGCCCTTCGCCGTGTGGACTCATGGCAGGCCGGCAGGCACGCGTTGTCTACGTGCCCCATCGGTTGGATGCGAGCTCGCGTAAGCGTCTCTCGGCTGGCTTGATGTCAGGCCGAGAGAGTCCCTCGGCTGGCTGGTT
>JAGPOY010006752.1:0-13784 GCA_018983105.1 Silene uniflora | reverse complement strand
TCGAGCTACCCTTGTTAAGTCCTAATTTGAGTCTCGGATTTCTAAAACTCAACTTAAGACTTTGCAATAGTAAATGCACAGTATCCAATTTTGGGGATGAAGATAGTGTAGAACAGAAGCAATCACTACCCCAAAGCTACAATATACTATCAACCAACACTATATAGTTCGATCCTTCCATTCATTTTGTCTGTTCAAATTATATCCGAGCTCAACCCTTCTTATCCGAGAGGCTACCAATCGACTAACATATAGTACTAAAGTAAAACCCAATAATATTGGAACTCAACCATCAACTTCAGTTTTTGATTGAGATGGTCGTTTCACATACATCAATCCAAAAACCAGCATTCACTAAGATTTTTCATTCAACATGTTGAATTCTTACATATCCCCTCCCAATTTACAGCGACAAATCATACTCGCTTCGCATAACCCCAATTGAACTGGGTCATAAACCCCCTAAAGATAACAGTTTTTGGGTCAAACATAGCATAAATTCAATTAGTCTCTTATAAGGCGGTTTTATACAAACGATGTGTAAAACGGATTCAACCACCAAGAAACCATGATCCATATTAATGGAAAAGTAGTAATCAAGCTACCCTAATTTACAATGTACTCCGTATATGTGTAAGCATTGTTGTCAGAATCCCGATTCGATCCTACGATTCTACGACTTTACGATCTAAAATTGCTTTCTCGATCCTGGATCTTACGATTCTATCCTGGTGGTAGAATCTTACGATCCTATATATTTGAAAATTTCTAGAGATAGGATCATAATACGATCCTACGATCTTACGATTCCACGATCCGATTCTATAATAAAAATATTAATATATATTTTTATATTATGACATCGTAAAACCCAAGTTTCGTGTAAATTGTAGAAACAATGATATTAAAATCATTATTTTCAATATTTTCTGGATAAATGTAATAAATAAGTATTTTTGGTCTTCAAGTATATGTTTCTACCAAATAAAAGACCATATTTAGTGAATTTGTAGAATCTTACGATTCTACGATCCGATTTTATCGATCCGATCCTACCTTCCCTATCGATCCAAAGTAGAATCCCGATCCTAACAACATTGTGTGTAAGGCTACCTTAAACAAGTAATTACGAACATCATCAGCGTTAAATTGAACGAAAAAGTAAATATATTTCGACGCAGTTGAATTTAATTTGTGAAAACAATCAATTAAATCGGTAATAAAGACGAATTATATTGAATATTGGAGCAAAAAGTGTATAAAGTAAAGGTTATTACCATATTGGAAGCCCATTTTTCTGGGTTGTGAACTTCGGAGTGCCAGATGCGCTTGAGATTGTCGAGAGAGATTGGAAAATCCGCCATTGTTAGGGTTTTTGAGAGGTTTTAGGGGATAATTAATAATGAGCAAATTATTATCACAAATGATTAGAAAATAAGTTCGTTGAGATCGCGCCTTGTATATAAAAAGACGGCCCTTTGTTTCGCAATTGCCTAATTGGATTTCACAAATAGATTCGTGAAAAAGCCCATGGGCCGTTATCTGGGCCGAAGTTTGAGAAAAAGACCGACACGACTCACCCAGGCGCCACACGTTTGGGCAAGCTCCAAATACAAAGAAATAACACTGAAGTAGAAGAATTGTTTGGGGACGCCCAAGCATGGCAAGACGAGACATGACACGCCATGGGTCGTACTTGGGCCGCCATTTTTATTTCATCGGCACAGCACGACATGAAACCCACCTTCTCGTGTCTAGTTCTTGTCATTTTCTTCTCCAAACACGGTGGACCAGCATGGCTCGCTTCCATCACTAATCTCCAACACCCGTACGAAGGCTCTACCTTCGATACGACTTAATAATTACTCCCAAATATAAATGTTGCACTATACGTCTATATTGTCTAAGGTATAAATATATAACTACACGCAGTAAAATGCGGAGTATATACTCAATTTAGTTGTTCTACATTCAGTTTAATTCAGATTCAAGCACGTGTCAACGACAAAACTCGAAATCTTGGGTAAAAATGATTTTACATTCAACATGTACACATGGTTACTTGACCCAGGGGTACTTGATTTATGACCGATATCGACCGTCACAAATAAGAATTTGTGTAGATAGTTTAGTACTCGAACAACTTAGTTAGGCTTGGCCTATAGGTGGGACCATAGAGGCATAGACGTAGCTAGGTTGGGGCCAGGGTGGGCCATGGTCCGGGGTCCTTTTTGAATTGTTATGTATTTAAAAAAACCGTAGATGATAGCATTGTTGATCTATTGGCTCAACTGGTCAAAACTTTTGTCCGATGTACCTTTTCTTTCCCTATATTATTAATTTCTTATTAGTGGGTTTTCTATTTCTTTGATTGTTTCTTCAAGGAAGAAGTTAATACCATGGGTCGACTCTACAATTTTTACAATTATTCTTGTAATATTTCTTACCCTTACACCGATTTTTAATTTGTTCCATATATATCTTCTATTAATTTCTAAATTTTTTCATGTAATACTCATTTATTAATTTTTAATTTTTTATTCATACATTTTGAGACATATTAAGAAGATAAGTGTTATCGAAAATTCATAACGTGTACTTTAAAAGATATGCTAAAGTATTTTAATTTGTGTTAAATCAAAGTCGAAAAAAATTAATTTCGGCCCCACTTAAAATTCTGTTCTGCCTACGTCCCTGCATATAGAGGAGTAAGCAACCAACCACAAAAAAAAAAACAAGTGGTCATCTCATCACCAGATAACCAATAAACATAGACTTGCTTTGTGCATCACTAATGTAAAAGTGTAATGTGGTGAGTTGAGTACCAGATAGATTCATCCTTTCCATTTTTGGTCTTACAAATATACCAGATTACATGCTCTAAAACTACAGTAGTAACAGCAGAAAATGGAGGCCTCAGCAACATTGAGCAGTTCCATGATCCCACTTCTGAAATGCAGATATTCTTCTGCACTTGGTAATACCAGCAAGAGATCTTTCTTCATTCAATCCATGGCGACGCCTGCGACGAAGCCAGCCTCATCAGCTGCTACTAAAACAGTTGGGTCTAAGAAGGTAATTAATGGGTCTACTGCTACCAGTTGCTTAATATTCATTGAATTGTTTTAGAATTTTGTTGTTGTTCTCGCTTCATCCCGATTATTTGTTTATCTTTGATTATAATGTTAGGATTATGTTTGAATCTATTAGCTCTATTAATTTTGTAGTATAGGTACATCTGGTACCAAAGTGTCTAGAGAAGAAGCCCATATATAAAATCGACTAGTTTTATGAGCAACGTGGGGTTACTCCTTTTATTGCCAATTGGTGTCTACCAACAATCTGATGCAATTCTTGAATTTTCACCTGAATCATTCTGAAACAGCCTCCCTATGTTGCTAACAAAGGGGTAAGGCCGTAAGGCTACATTTACCCCTTACCCCGCAACTTGGGTTAGCTTTAAGGTACTAGGGCAATGTTGTTGTAGTCTATGGTCAGGTCATTTGGTTGCAGTCGATTTGCAAGGTCTACATGTATTAGACACTTGCTGATTTCCTACATTTTTTCATGTTGGTTATGGTAAATCCAGGGCACGACTCCGGTGAAGCTGCTGACAAGGGTAGAGCAGCTGAGGCTACTAACAAAGGCAGAGAAAGCAGGATTATACATTTACCCCTTACCCCGCAACTTGGGTTAGCTTTAAGGTACTAGGGCAATGTTGTTGTAGTCTATGGTCAGGTCATTTGGTTGCAGTCGATTTGCAAGGTCTACATGTATTAGACACTTGCTGATTTCCTACATTTTTTCATGTTGGTTATGGTAAATCCAGGGCACGACTCCGGTGAAGCTGCTGACAAGGGTAGAGCAGCTGAGGCTACTAACAAAGGCAGAGAAAGCAGGATTACTATCAGCAGTAGAGAAATTAGGGTTTTCTCTGTCAACAATAGAACAGTCAGGTTTGCTGTCTAAGGCTGAAGAATTTGGGGTATTATCAGCAGCTACAAACCCGGAAACTCCATCGAGCCTCCTAACCCTGAGCTTAGCGTTGCTACTTCTTGGCCCTGCCTTCGTTTTTTTGGTGCCAGAAGATTATCCTTGGGAAGTTGTTCTGCAGGTTTTGGTTGCCTTGGTTAGCGTTATCGGTGGTTCTGCGGCTTTCGCTGCTTCTAATCTTGTATCGAATCTGCAGAAAAACTGAAACATTTGGTGTTCTGCGTTTTGGAGTTTGAATTTGTTTGTAGACAGATTTGGTGTATGCTCTAAAATCCATATTTGGCAAAACTCTTTATTTAACACTCATTTCCAACCGGTCCTCGAGAAACAAATCGAATATATATGAGGGAAAATAAATCCTCCATTGAGATTACGGTTTGCATTGTGGGAACATGGAACAATTGTACTCATAACTCATGTTAAGCTTGTTTAGTTGATTGAGCATATTAAGTGAGTTGTTACTAAAACTTATCGGTACATTATGTACATCCATGCTGTTTACAAGTATTGCTTCGCCGCAACTATTTCTCAGTTTTCAGGCATTATCATAACAGTTCGTTGCTTTTTACGACTAAAGAAAAGAAACAGAAGGGTTGCTTCAAATTACACACACCACACCATCAATCTCTTCAGAAAAAATTCTTCAATAAGAGGAAAATTCAGATATTATTACTGAAAAAATAATCATTCTCCTAAATTCACTAATTACGAATATAATCAACATAAAGGCCGCAATCGAGAAAACCAGGGATCCAAGATCCCACTGTCTAATCCTAAAAGTTAACTGTTGAAACTTGAAACTCATCATTTGTATACAAAGGAAAAAACACAAATGATGTTTCTTAACTCTCCCTATTGGTCTCATGATGCACTGCATGCTCTCTACTTCGGCGCAGTTTGACGAGTGCCATTTGCGGTTCCATTCTGATCAACCCGTTGGTAACCCTCGGGGCCCCGACCACCTGAGCCCCTAGGTCGACCTGAAAACTCACCCGAGCCTCTGAAGTCGTTTCTTCCATAACCGCGACCCCCACCAAAGTTTCCACGCCCTCTAAAGCTCTCGCTCCGAAAGCCACCCCTCGAAGAAGGATACCTCCCTCTTCCATTGTTGGGGTTTGCCGCGCCTGAGACTAGAAATATTAATTTGTGTTTTTTTTTTTTCAAGGTCAAGACTCAATTGACCTCGAAATGATAATTTCAAGATTTAGAGGAAAGGTGATAGCACAAGAATGTCTTTTCAGACTTACCTCGACCTGATGTTCTCTTCTCTTCAATAACGGTTTTACGATTCCCAACTAAAAGGGGTGAGGCCTGAAAGATGCAACAAAGCTGGGTTAGACAATCGCAGTGATTCAACATCAATCTGGGAGGCTATATGCTTATACCCTTATAACGACGACATTTTAAAGGTTCGAAAGATTATATTGACTATCTTTTCCCATACTTTCCCTGAACAAATTAAAGAGAGTTTCTCAAGTACAATAAAACAGACACAAAAACACATCGTCAAACAAATTCTTCTCCCCTAAACCATAAACCAGCCAACAATTCATGTGCACAATTGTCAACAATACTCCGTCCTGTACATATATAATTTCTATATTTCCTTGTTTGAATGATCCGTAAAAAAGTCCCATTTACCTCTTCGATCTACTTTTAGTTGTAAAAAGGCTTGTCGTCCTTATTATAAAGAGTACATTGGCCTACTCGAGCTTTTGCACCCATTTCTTTAGTTAAAATTTAGTGCAACTGGCCCATTTCCCAAGGTTCCACCCATTTTCTAGTGTTTTTTTAACACACTGTCATTATTGAAATTAGCAAGGTTTTATGAATTTGAGCAAATGCATTTTTCTCCAATTTTCCTTCTCTTTGACCGAGAAGGAAATCGCAAAGAGACAATAAAAGACAAAACAGGGCAGACTCAATTATCAAAGTTGCATAGATAGATCTTGGACCATACCTCAATTGCAGACTTCACGGAGCTCAATGATTCAAATTCAACGAAGCCAAAGCAAAATCCTTGCTGAGTGACAGAAACACAAAAATGATACTTGTATTACGCAAGGATGGTTCAGAGGGTAAGGAAAAAACAAAATTACGCAAGGATGGTTTAGAGCCTCAGAGGATCAACCAATCAAGATCGATCGTCCAAAGAAGACCTCAATAACAATACCTTGTTACTTCGCACTTGGATGCCACCTTGCTTAATAGGCCCGAACTTTGTAAAGACTTCCTCCACTTGTTCGGGAGTAGCATTTTGAGGCAGATTTCGAACATAAATCGAATAACCTTCGGCTTTAAAAAAACCAGCAAACAACTCAAAATCATGTACTGAAGTAGTGAAGCTAGAATTAGAAAAATATTGCCAAAAAAGATACAAACTTGTCATCATCAAACCACGAGTTCTATGACGAGCTATGTAAACAAGAATTCTTTCTAATGCCAAATCGTCTAACTTATACGAGGCACACACAGTAGAGACTTGAGAAGGAGTCTAAAAGTCATTATCAGCTATTTCATTACAATCTGTCAAGCCAGATTATATCAACTGACTGTGCGGTCCAATCTGTAGACCCAAACCACACAAACTATAATCATATACCACTCTTGAGATTTGGGAAAGAAGAGAAAAGATGACGCGGTTTCAAGTCTCCAGCTCATTCCACTTCAGTAGTTGCACCATATGTCCCTATGTTGCTCAATTCTTCAATTTTGCGGCCATACCCGTGTCCGACGTGACGCTCACGGATGTAAAGTATCAAAACCTTACCCCAACACTTACAAGTTCAACACTTCTAGTAGAAGCACTAAGGAAGCCTTTCAACATAAGTAGAGAAAAAGTAAGCTATATATAGTAATCCCTCAGTTTTGTTTCATAAGTGCTTAGGATGTTGCACGTGAATTAAAGAAAATAATTGGAAAGGTTACAATATGAGTTAAGTATTTAAGTATAATTTGAAAAAGAAACAATAGTCTTTGTATCAAGCCTTAATTTTTGCCAGACATTAACTTAGATTAGTAAAATTGTGCATGTGCAACTCAAGAGAGAATCATTAGGAATGAAAAGGTCAACTAACTAAAAAAAAAAGTGACATTTTTTCTACAACGAACATAGGGCATATAATTTTTGACGATTTAAAACCTAGTGTTACATACAACTTTGCATTTCACTTTAATAATCTCACCATTTCATAGAATTAATCAGAATTTTGTTCTGAAAACGTGTCTCCATACCAATGTCCTCATTTTAGGACGAGTCCCCGTGTCTCAAAATATGAGTCATAGGTCTAACACTCAAATACACACCCCTGTCCAACACCCCTACCTGAATAGAGTGACATAGCTTAAAGCAAAAAATTGGACAAGTACTTGCAAAAAAAAAAATTAGTGTCAATCCAAATCGTGCCTCAGCGTCACAAAAATGTGCATTTATAATAAGAACATGATAAATTGATAATACGAGAGAGTGAAATCGTGTACCTTCTTCATAAACATCATTTTTTTCAGGGACAGCTTCGTTGTTTGAAGCCAATACCTCAGATACAGGAGCAGGTTTTGGAGGTTTCGGAGAGCCATTTGTTTCCTGATTGATGCTCGGACGCTTAACCTTCACATTACTAGCAGGTGCCCTGGCTGGTGAAGGGGGTGGATTGGTCCTCATGGCCTTCAACTGTGATTAACAATTCATAAGATAGTTGAGTCCGACATTTGAACACGCACCATGTCAGAGTAACATAGGAACGATCAGCAATAAACTTACAATTGATGCATATGATTTTTTGGGCTCGTCATCTTGAGAGGCGGGTGGCAGTGGCACCGAAGCAATAGTAACATATTCACTTTGATCCAAATGAGGTAGTGGTGGGTCAACAACCTCCTCTTCAGGTATCGACCCATCTTCGACATCAGAAGGATCACAAACTTCTGGCTCATTAGAAAGATCTTCCTCGTTTGAGTGTTCATGACCTTGTTCGGGAAGATTCACAACATGAGAAGGCTGCTCTGGAAACAAAGTGAGAGAGACTTGTGAATTTGATGCACAGCTGAATTACAAGGAAGGTCTAAAATCAAAATAAATTACTACCTCCATCACAAATCTATGTTCCCCATTCGACTTTGCTACTCATACCTTTTCAACTTATTTCTTTGTAGAATATGTAGATATACAAGACAAATTTACTCTAGTTCAACTTATCAAAACATCAATGTTCATAATTGTAATTTTAAAAAGGTTAGCTAATGTCATTGTGATAAAATCCTGGTCAAATTTGACATAGATTGACAGCTAGAGCCACATGGGACAATATAAATGGGACGGAGAGAGTGCAAGGTAAGAAATAGAGTACCAAGTTCTCTTGTCTGAAGAACAACTTCTACGTTTTCAGTATTGTCGTTGTCGTCCACTGGAGCTAAAACAGGCTCTGCGTTATCCTCATCTTCAACATATCTGAAGACATCGTTCAGGACATAATAACCTTTCTCTTGTGGCGCTAAAAAGAATGTCTGGGCAAATTTCTTTCTCACGCTGTCGCTTCCAGTTAAGTAGCCAGTAACAAGAACAACAACTCCATCTCCCAAGGACTGCTGAGCATCAGCTGTCCTAATCTCGGCAGTAAAATCTTTGTAATTCAAAGATAGAATCTTCTCATTAATTCCCTGCAGAAATCGAGTAAAAAGTTCCGGTTATGCAACATAATAACATATACTAAGAAAAACCATTAAAAGTTCGTTTTCCCTGAACAAAGGTTTTCAAAAGAGTTATGCAGTTAACTTTGGGAAAGGTTTCCCCTGTGAGGCCCACTCGTAAACAATAAGAAGCATACATGGTGAATATTATCTGGCCTTGGATCAAAAGACTATTGACATTCGTAATCCTAAGGATAGTATCAGATAAATAGGGGACTTAGAGGCCCAAAAACGATGTACTCCGTAACATATGTGATTTGTCTTCACATATAATATTCTCAAATGATTCTTTAAAACTAAAACAGACCTAATCATTGGTACCTTTCTAGTACCAAAAGGAGAGAGGGTTAGCAACTTGATGAAAAATTTACCAACACGGACCTTATGCATTTAACGCCCGAAGGAATCAATCCGGAGGCAGAGGCAGGACACTTAGATAGTGATCCAAGTCTAGAAAACGATACAAACCTAATTTTATTCTTGAATTAACAAACTTTCATTATCGAAATTTATTTTGCCTCTACAATTAAATTTGAGGGTTCATCACAAAAAGGGTTTCGCAAAATTGGTGAAAAACTGGACAGTTGTTGAAGAAGCAGCTCAACAAATATGGTAAAATCTTTCTGATCAGAGTATCAGTTAAATCAACTTTTGATCTTCATACGGAACTAAAGAAGCATCATAGATATCATCTTTGTGAAAAAACACTGCTTTTAATTCTTTCGCTTGATAAGATATTGAATGATTTTCCATATTTCCAATGGAGCCACAGACGCATTACTCTTTGGCTATGGATTATTATGGAAAAAATCAAAATGGCTCACTAAAGTGGCTGCTCTTCTTTCTTTGTGAAGTAGCGGTCCTTCGATGCAGTTCTAGACGCAATTTTCATCTTGGGTCATTCGGAAGCAGCCTCTTTGTGTTGCTAACACAAGGGTAAGGCTGCGTACATCCGACCCCCGCAATTTGCGGGAGCCATTGAGGCACTGGGGTAATGTTGTTGTTGTTGATAAGATATTGAATGAGAGGGGCTCTGGGACAGCAGAATAACTATCCTCGTGGATCATGACTAAAAGAGATCTCCACTACTGATACTAATGCCTGCAAGTTATATTGCAGAGGACTGAAAGGTAGAAGTAGATAATGTATGACTAGGAAGTGTGATACTCTGCAACTTGGAGCCCTATACATGACCAATTCCAAGTTCCCGCCTTAACTTTCAATATTGAGTCACTCAAAAGTAACTTCCCAGAAGGCAACCGAAGAAAGAATTGAATGAGCTTTGCTGACGTAACTAACATTATTGGAAAATTAAGAATTTTTTTGTGAAAACATACTAGCATTGTTGTTGCAGATGTTATAACACCATTAGAATCTGGGCGACTTAACACACTTGAGTCCTGATAGAATCTGTAAACCAACTCTGGGGACTGGTGAAGAATGTGGTAGTACTGCGCCACAAAAGCATTACCAACAATCTGAGCGGGTGGAGTAACAACTGGAATCTCCGTCTGCGTTGCCATCTGCAAAAGAATTAATGTACGCTTATATAATGAAATACATAACAAAGGATAATTGAAAATATGGCAGCTCATAATTTCCACGTTTATTTGTCAAGAGAAAGAGAGAATTGGAAATATGTAGCAGAAGGAACTATTTCATATTAATATCTATGTTGAAGAAAGTGAGACATTACTGACTAACAATGACAGAGAACTGAATACGTAAAACTCTAATAAAGACAAATAAATACTCCACTAAACAAACAAATGTGCCAAGAAAATGTCTTCCTTTAGTTAACACAACGCACGGTAGTAAGAGATACAGCACAGAAACACACAATGGTGCAGCGGAGTTCACATAACAACAACACCATTACTAAGTGCCTTGAACTCTTAAAGACTCCTGGCAAGGTCATATGTACACAACATTTCCCCAAAATACAAAAGGTTATCTTGGCTGATCTAGGGTCCACCGACTGCCAGTACATAATATACGAACTCTAAATAGTTTATCGAGACATTTTGCTTTATTTCATCATACGACAAAGACAACGAATATTAACTGTTTGCTACAATTTAATTGGAAATAATTCAAAGTTCACAACTTATTATAAAATATAAAAGAGTGATGTCGAAATAGTATCTTAACAGATCACCTCATTGTTCTATAGATCTATAAAGGTCATGTGTTTCCCTAACAAGTTCCTCATTTTAGTTTCCACCACCAATACACCACACCTTCGAAAGAAAATAAAAATGATTCCCATTAAAGGAACCGTAACTTAGAAGTTAACAGAAGTCATGAAACCCACAGCAATTACTCTGTAAGTCCGAAGGCACTAAACTTCACAGTACAACTAGCACACCAAATGTCTTACTCAATGGAATCCAATTACAAAAAATCACTCTAAAAGTCGATTCCTTTGCAAATAAAACGCGAACTTGAGAAACCAATTGAATTCTAGTAAAAGAACGAAAACGACCCGACCCAAAAAGTACCACAAACAAGAATCACAAATACATAGCTAGATCAAATTAATCAAATAACATAAACCCTATAACAAAAATACTATGATCATTAAATGGAGCAAAACCTGAGCTTAAATCTTCTAAAACCCTAGATCAATATCCCAAATAAATGCTTCAATCCTAAAACAACAAACCTTTATCAATTCAAATAAAATACACAAAATTGACCAAAAAAGCTTATAAACCCAGATCAACAAACAACATAAATTATTAAAAATGTTAAATAATCAACATAATTACACATTAATTGCAAAAATAAAAACTACCCAACATGCCAAAATGCTTAAAAATGCCAAAAATTGTAAAAAGGTGGAATCTTTACATAATATAAGAGATAAATGAGATAAAAAAATGATAGAAAATGATTAGATTAATAGTTAAATTACCTCTAGAAAAGGGTAAATGGTGAAAATGATAGAGAGATGGCAAGGTTAGGAGGAGAATAGAGAGAGTGGCAGGCAGAGATCTAGAAAGACAAAAGGTAAGTAAACGGAGAAAATGAAATGAGAGACAGGACACAGGAGTACAAGACAACAGTAGAGATTGTTAGCGACTAAGATTTTGTTCATGCTTCTCATCATTTTATTTTTTTATTTTTTTATTTCTTTTTTCGAAAGAGACATTATTTGTATTTCGTTTAATATTTTATTGAATAATTTTGTATAATAATACCAAAACAATTCGATTGTATATATGGTATACGCTTTTTTAAATACTAGTTTATACCCGTGTAAAAAATACACGGGTCGTAATAGCAGGCGTTGTCATTAAATATAGGAGCATATAAGTGATCGTGTCTAAGTTTTCAATGTCGTGACAATATAAAAAGTCCACATTTGGAGATTCGAATATTTTTTATATATGTACGCTTTTCTTTAAGACATGTATGTACGTTTTACTGTTTTAGTATATGATTCTATGTAAATAAAAAAAAAAGATAATAATATATCAAAAAAGTTTGAAATCTAAAATTCTAAAATGCATAATTTTTAGAATGAAAAAAAAAGGAAAGCTCCTCAAAAAATATCAGAGAAATTAATTGTGTACATAGAATATGGTGGGTCCCATTGAAATAAAAGTTTTTTACATTTCCTTAAATTCAACAACCAATCAGAATGCTTGAAAATATTTGGCTTTTATACTATGTAGATGGGTGAAGAATTTTGGAAAAACCGATGAAGAACGAGAAAACTAATGAGACGAAGAATATTATTCTCTTTATGTCCTTGATTTACCGTTTTATCTAATCATGAACAATATTATCATTTTATACTTCTAATTTATATTTTTCCCTTTTTATATCCTTCTATTCAATATTTATGAAAGGATGGATAGAGCGTACTAGCGTACCACACTACCACCCTCTCAAGTCCCACCATCTCATCACATGCCCTTGTCAATAATCTACCACTCTCATCTTTAACGCCCTTCCACACCGCTTGCCACCCTTTCTCCACTTAAACCCCTTTACCACCAGCCCCTCTCAAAATGTGTCACCGTCTCTTTGGTAGCTCCATCCTACCATCATTTACCCCTGACACCCCGCCTCACCACATCACCTATTGTCTCTATCCCACCTTTTATCTTCCCCGCCTACCATAGTCACACTCTCGTAACCCTTGCCCTGCCGATCCTCCTCCACTAAGCCCTCTCTTATAAAATCTGAAATACATTTGTATCTAATTATTTTGAAGTATCCAATTATTTTGTTATAAATGTTAAATATATTTGAGATGTATTAGTTGATGAAAATTGAATTATAAATTGTTCAATGTGAAAAGTAAGATGCATGGTAGTTAAAAGTATGTAACAGTAGTAACAATGGGAGTCTTAGTGAAAGTAACACTAGTCAATAGTAACATTAAGAATAGTGAAAGTAACTCTAATAGACCTATTAGTGACAAGTGTGTAGCACTAGTGAATGCGTTTTGGTTGATAAATTTTATCTCGGTCTTCATTTTAAGAAATGTACTCGTAATACATAAAATGCTATAAGTGATGGGAAATGAATGAATTAGGCGACTCATTGCAATATATAAAACTATATTAAAAGGCACCTTAAAAATGTCAAATTAATGTCACGCGTTTAATCCACATCAGCGATAAAAAAGTCACGTAAAATCCACATCAGCGCTAAAAAAGCCACGTAAATTCCATGTGTGCCAAAGTAATCCACGTCAATTCCATTTCATTTTAATCCTCTTATTCTCCCTGCTTCCCACTCTCCGTCTCAGTCAATAATTTACATTATTATACTTTTTATTTAGTACCATTTTTTTTATCTCCACATTCATTCTTGAAATCTTTTTTCTTCTTGCGAAAACTAATTTAAAAAAAAAAATTATATAAATATTATAATCATCCTAATTTTCATTTTATTCAAAAAGTTGATAGATAAAGTATATACTCTTTCATATTATAAAATTAATGCGAAAACTAAATGAATTATTTCACTTTTTATCTTTTTTTATGTTTTCAATTAATATTTACAATCTTATTTAATTATTATTTTTTTGTTTGTATTGAAATTGCAAGAGAATAACATACTTACATCATCAATAAGATTGCATGAAA
>JAGPOY010006751.1:0-10121 GCA_018983105.1 Silene uniflora | reverse complement strand
AAAAATAATAATAATAATAATAATAATAATAATAATAATAATAATAAGAAGAAGAAGAAGAAGAAGAAGAAGAAGAAGAAGAAGAAGAAGAAGAAGAAGAAGAAGAAGAAGAAGAAGAAGAAGAAGAAGAAGAAGAATGAGGTTGAACTAAACTGAACTAAACTGAACTGACCTTAATAGAGTTGAACTGAACTAATCTAAACTGAACTGATCTGAACTTATAAAAACTTAAATTCAGTCCAAAAGAACTAGTCCTAAGTTTTCTATAATACCATCTCATAATAAATTATTACACAAATTCTTGTTTACATCCGTTGTAAACAAGAATATTTAATAAGAAAATAATAAGTTATAGTATAAGATATGAAAACATTATTCCTTCTATTCCGGTCATTTGTTTGCCTTTGATTTTGGTACAAATATACCAAGAAAAGAGGAATGAGCCAATTATTAAATGACAGGTGGACTAAATTTAGTGTGGAGCATCCAATTGCACATAAAAAGCATTCTTAAAATAGAAAGGCAAACAAATAACTCAAACACCCCAAACTAGAATAAGCAAACAAATGACCAGATAGAGAAAGTATAATAAAAGTATCAAATATTGTTAAATCATGCAAATGGGCCTTGTCACACCTAGATGGAGGAGAGAGTGTCTGCTTCATAAGTACGATGAGGTTTCACTTAGCGAAAGAACCAATTTGCCCCCTTAACTTTACTTAATGATGAAATTAGGCCCCTTAAGTATTAATTGTAGCAATTAAGCATCATAACTTTAATCAAAAGTGACATTAAACCCTATTATTTGATTTTTCATGAATATTTCACCAAAATTGATATTATACTCCAATTAATAAAAAATAAAATATAATTTTTATAACTTTACAACTCTTATACAATATATAATTGTGATAGTGAGTTTTTCTTATTTTTATTTGTTTATTATAGATGGATTTCCACTATGTGCTTTCTAATTTAGGTCATTACTGGGAAGGTGTTAATAATAATATTCATCATCATGGAGGAAGGGTTTGGATCATTTGGGTTCCTCAATTTTTCTCTGTTCAAGTAATCTCTAACTCTGCTCAACATATTTCTGTTGAGGTTACTGAAATTGGTACTGGTGACTCTTTCTGGTACACAGTTGTTTATGGTTTCAATTCTGAAGGGGAGAGGATTCAACTTTGGGAACATCTAAAGCAGGACAAAGACTCATGTAATAGGCCTTGGTGTATCTGTGGAGACTTTAACTCACTACTTAATTCCAATGAGAGGATAGGAAGTGAAGTTCTTTGGAATTAGACTAGAGATTTTAATCAATGTGTAAATTATTGTGAGGTAACAGACATTCCAGCTCAAGGGTCTTTATTGACGTGGTATAATAAACATGAGCAGGCCACAAGAGTCTTCTCAAGGATTGATAGATGCCTCATTAATCTTGAGTGGAGCCTCTATAATCCTGATAGTTCTGCCTACTTTATGAATGAAGGGACCTTTGACCATTGCCCTTGTGTATGCACTAGAAGAGAAGATAATTCTACAAGGAAGCCTAGTTTCAGATACTTTAACATGTGGAGTCTGGCTCCAAACTATAAGGATGTTGTTCAACATGAATGGAGTAAATCTGTATCTGGAGTCAAAATGTATCAAGTGATCAGTAAGCTTAGGAATCTTAAACAGCCTTTGAAAAACTTGAACAAGAACAATTTTTCAGAGGTGGAAAAGGCTGCTGAGGTAGCTAAGATGGTGCTGGATGACCTTCAAACACAAATGCATCAGAATCCCATGGACCAGACCATTCTCCAATTGGAAAAAGAAGTTGCTGAATCCTATAAACTTCTAAACAAAGCAAAAATGAGTTTCTTAAAGCAGAAGTCTAAGTCTGACTGGTTGCAAGGGGGTGATGAGAATACTAGTTATTTTCATAGCCAGATAAAGAAGAGGCAAATCCAAAATAAGATCTTTCAAATTATGGATACAAATGGTATTAATCATCAGGATCCACAAGCAATTGAGCAGGCCTTTCTGGAGTATTATGAAGGACTTTTGAGGAGTAGCACCTCCACTACCAAAGTACATACTCCTACTGATGTGTGCATATTATATAGACTTTTAGGGTCCCTTTTGGCACGCATTTCTGTGATTTTAGGTGATTTTATATCGCTTTATGCCCCGAATAGGCTACTTTGTGTTTGTATTGCTATTTTGCAGATATGAGCCGGATTATAGCAGAAACCGAGCTTTTATTGCCTCAAGTTGCATTTCTAGAAGATGGAAGAGCAAGAGACGGATACTCGTGCATGGAGAAGCGTGAAAGCTGTCGTTGACCAAGTGTTGAGCCAAGTCAAAGAGGCCAAGTGAGACTAGACGAGAAGTAATGCTCGATCGAGCTGTCCTGTGCTCGATCGAGAGGATTTGAAGAGTAGAAGGCCTCGATCGAGCTGTCCTGTGCTCGATAGAGGGGCATTGAAGACCCATAGTGCTCGATCGAGAGGTCCTATTCCTCGATCGAGTGGCTGTTGCTGAGAAGACCTCGATCCAGAGACTCAGTTCTCGATCGAGTAGATTGCTGGAGATTATTCCTCGATCGAGAGCTCTATCTTCTCGATCGAGAGGTTTCTCGGGCTGGTTACTTAAAAGCCCGTAGGTTAATAAGTTTTTGCTCGTGTTTTATTATAAAAACACAGCAGGTCGACAGACCTAGATCATCATCTTATTTTTTGACGACTTTTTATCATCTTTGATCTCTGAATATTTTCCCTTATAATTTCGAACTACTATTTGTTTACGTTAATTGGGATTAAGCTGGAATCGTACGTTCCTTACGCCGGATCGCTAGAGACTGTATTATTTGTAATACCCCGTTCTCTCCTAAGGGTGTACTCGACCGAATTAGGGCTACTCGGTCGAGTATACCCATTGTCAGATGGAAGGAGAGTCTGCCAAGAGCAGACTCGACCGAGCCTTGTATAACTCGGTCGAGTATCGATGACTCGACCGAGTAAGGTGGTGATTCGGCCGAGTCAGGCCGACGGGTTAGGCGATCCGGTTTGAATTGATTGTGAGTGATTAGTTTAATATAAAAGGAACAATGTCATTTCTCATAAGCAGTTTAACGTAAAAACATTTCTACCACAAACCCTAATCACTCCCAATCAATCCTAAGCAAGACTAGTCCGGATCCTCGCCTCTTCGTTTATCGATCGTTGTAAGTAGGCTAGATTTACATCTTATGTTTTGGTTATGATTGAATCGGTAGAATTTCTTATAAGAATATATTAGGGCATAAGTTGATTGACTGATTGCATATATTAGGTTGTGAGTTCGTAGAGTAGCCCTTCTAGCCGATTGATTGTATTGCTTACTTGCGGATTTGCTATCAGGTAGGGTTTCCCTACTCAGTAATTCATTTGCGACGGTTGATTGATTGGTTGGTTAAATGACTATATGATTATCGATATGAATTGTGATGATGATGATGGTTCCGGCTGAGTGAGTCCATGTGGGAGTGGACCACGCCCTTTGATCGCCCCTTGCGAATCCCATCACAAGGGGGATGTGCACATTAAGGAACTTAGGGTTTCACTCGTTGCGATGAGTGGCTGTGGTGACGAGGCTGTGTCACTGGCTGATATTTGTACCTGTTGCGATGGGTATCTGGCTGAATGAGATTATGACTTAATACTTGGTTTCCGCTGCGTTAATGTTGTTTATGTCGCATGAGATATGATTGGTAATGGTTGTTGACCCCGTTGTTGTTGTCTTTTGACCTGCGGTGAAACATTGGGGGTGGTGAGCAGTTGTTTAGCAGGTTGGTTGTTGATGCTGTCTTCCGGGATAGATGGGATGCCGCCGAGTCTAGCTGACAGTCGATATAGCTTCCGCTGAGTTTAGTAGTCGTCTTTGGACAGTCTGAGTTGTACCTTTTACCGTTTCAGTTCTGGTTTCGTGTGTTGTAATCACTTAACTTATTTTACTTAATAAATGTATCCTTTATTGTTCTTGTGATGTTCACTACCTCGGTTATCCGAGATGGTAGCATCCTTATATGCTAGGGCAGTCCCTGGTAAGGGGCCTTGGTATATGGGGGTGTTACATTATTCTCTTCCCTTAATTCAATTTCTTCCTTTATTTCCTGTTTCGTTACTCTTATTAGTGTTAATTCGCTGCCCTAATTTAGTTAATGCTTTTAGTTTATTCTCGTATTATGTCAAAAATTAGCATGCTTATGATAATTGCCATCGTTAGTAATTATAGGATGAGTAGCTAATTCTTGTATATGCCGGGATGAGGGAAACCGTGTCGGATGCATGATAGGTTATGACCGGGTAGGGCAGTTTCGCGGTAGGAATTACAGTTAAGCAATTTATCTGTTGTTTTGGTTGAATGAGTGCACGCAGGAGACCATTCGTTTAGTTAACCCCGACCTGGATCGAAAGATTGGAAGGGTAGACTTGCTTAGTTGTGATAATTAATTCCTATGAGGATGAAAGTTAAGTAGGAATGACCTTAGGGGGACTTTAGACCGAAAGGTAGAGTCGGGTTTCAGACCGAAAGGAGATAACTTAGCCCTTCCTACCAATAAACTGACCGACCTAGTTAATTCCGATATTGCTGATGACACGGTAGACCGAAATCCTAGCATATTCCCCCCTCTCTGATTTATTTCCGTCACTTTATTATCTTTTCTTTCTTGCTCTTTATTTCTCTTCCCTTAAACCTTAGTAGTTAGATAAATCAATTTAAAACCCCCAGTTTTGTGACCGACAGATAGAGACTACAGATAATTAGTTACCTCCCTGAGGAGATCGACCCTACTTACTGCTAACTTCTGTTAGTTGTTTTAGGACTTATTTTTGGTGTAGTAGCGATACGACATCAAATTTTGGCGCCGTTGCCGGGGAGGCAATTTTATTATCTGTGTTAAGTTTTGTCTGTCTTGTCTTAAGGAATTTTTTAATTCCTTAAGAACGTTCTTATTTGTTTTCTTTTAGCTGTGTATGCGCAGGTCTTGTAGGGGAGAATTGGTTGAGGCCGATCCAGAACCTGAACAAACCTTTTTACGCAGAAGAAGAGAATTAGAGAAGATTCGTCAGGAGGAAGTCTTGAGTACTTCTGACAGTGAGAGTGTTGTTTCTGTTGAGGAGATTCCTGTTGCTGCTGAAATTGTTATTCAAGTCAAGATGCCTAATATTGCGAGTCACTCGGAGCCTACTGCCGAATTCATTCCGAAAGGGTTTGGCTTGGCAACTGACGAAGATGGCAACACGTTCGATATTCGGCCGTCTTACATTAATATGGTTGAGAGAAATCTATACCGTGGGGTCCCGGGTGAAGACCAAAGGAAGCATATGGAGCGGTTCGCTGATTACTGCTCTTCTATCCCTGCATCTAAGGGAGTTACCCAGGATAAGATTAAGGAAGTCCTTTTTCCTTTTTCTTTGACCGATAATGCTCGAGAATGGCTGAGTGATCTGGATAGGGAGGCAGCTGGGATCACTAATTGGACTACTTTGGCCTTGGCCTTCTATAAGAAGTTCTTTCCTCCGCAGAGGACCAACGCATTGAGGGCTAAAATTACTAACTTCAAGCAAACGGGTTCTGAAAATTTGTTTGAAGCATGGAGCCGGTTTAATGCTTATGTGAGAGTTGTACCTCATCATGGTTTCGCTCCTTGGTTTATCTGCAACCAGTTTTACAATGGGTTGTATGACGATCATCGGGCTATATTGGATTCTGCAGCTAATGGTAGATTTCAGCGCGAGATAGACGATGATAAGGGCTGGCAATTGATAGAGGATATGGCGAATCACACGGCTGAGTATAGTAATCCACGGAGCGGTACGCGAACCGTGGCAAATATTGAATCTGATGGGCTAGATGCAAAATATGAGAAGCTGATGGCTAGGATGGATAAAATGGAGAGTACTTCTTCCGGGAGCCAACAAACGGTTCATATGCTGCAAAGAGAGGAAATTATTGTGTGTGAGAGGTGTGGCGAGCCAGGCCACGTTGCTATTGACTGTTTCGCTGAGAAAGAGCAAGTCTATTCTTTTCAGCAATACCGTCAAGGAGGAGGCTACAATCAAGGGTATGTGCACCCTAATTTGAGATGGTCGAGTCAAAATGTTCAAAATCCTACTCCCCCACCGCAGCAACAAGCTTATGTGCCGCGGCATAAGCAAAGTTATCAAAAGCCGCCTCAATTTCCTAATCCGCGGCAAGCAAATTCCTCATCTGGAGGAGTTTCTAAAATGAGAGGGCTCAAATCTATGATTCAGGCTCTAGCTACTCAAATGAACAAGTCGGACCAAGCAAACAACGCTACTATTAAGATGCTTGAGTCCCAAATTGCCCAATTAGCAGCCAATCAATCTGCGAGGCAACCCGGACAATTGCCTTCCCAATCTGAAAAGCGAAAGGAGACGTTAAATATGATTACGTTGAGAAGTGGTACGTCATATTCTGGTTTTAGTGACGCTGATTCTGATACTTCAGGCACGAATTCCAAGATTTCGTATTCTATCGCTGATATTCCTCTCGATCGAGAGGAAATTACTCCTCGATCGAGGAGTTCTGAGGAAAAAGACCTCGATCGAGAACATTCAGTTACTCGATCGAGGGTTGCTGTTGAGGCTGTTGTTCGATCGAGAGATGTGGTTGATGAAAGCTCTCGATCGAGTGACAATGTTGCTCGATCGAGTGATGTAACTGTTCGATCGGCAGGTTCTGAAGGGGAAAGTGGTCGATCGAGACCTTTAAGCAAGAGAATGCTTAATAATGCTTTAATTCGTGATACGCATAAGGGAGTTTCTAATGAATACATTCCATTTCCGGGGCGTCTGAAGAGGGCCAAGACGACGGAACCAGAGTTTGCGCGGTTTGGATAAATTGTGCAAGGATTGAATATTTCTGTTCCATTTATCGAGCTTGTGAGAAAGGTACCCTCGTATTTAAAGTTTATGAAAGAAATTTTGAAAACGATCTATTGATGAGGTCGAGACCATAGCCTAGACGGAGAAGTGCTCCGCACACCTCCAAAACCGAACCCCGCCTAAGCTAGCTGACCCTGGAAGTTTTTTCATACCGTGTCATATTGGACTGCAATTAATTGATAATGCGTTATGCGATTTAGGAGCTAGTGTTAGCGTAATGCCTTTGTCTTTGGCTAAGAGGTTAGGATTTACCAAGTACCATTGCACCAACATGACGGTCCAAATGACGGATCGTACTCTTACACGACCTTTAGGAGTTTTAGAAGATATTCCTGTGAAAATAGGAAGGTTTTTTATTCACGTTGACTTCGTCGTGTTAGACATACCCGAAGACACACACACTCCTATTATTTTAGGAAGACCGTTCTTGCACACTGCGCAAGCGGTCATCGATGTCGGGTTACGTACTCTTACATTTAATGTTGGTGGAGAGGAGCTTGTGTTTGCCAAACATGCTACTCATAAGGGGTCTATGCGTGTTTTCGATTGTAATGTTATTCCTGCTGTTGATTTAGAGACACCCCCTATGATTGAGTTGCCTGTCATTCTTAATGATGTTGTTGAGCCTCCTATTACTGTCGAGTCGCCTGCTGCTACACTTACGCCTCCGCCTCAGAATGAGAGCAGGAAGGAGGATCATGCTATTGTTGTTTATTGCGCAGGACCTGGATGGGGAGCTTTGTCACTTGAACGTGGCGAGTCATGCTCTAGTGCTGAGGCTAGGAAGGTTGACAAGGACAAGGTGACGCGAATTTGCTCAAAAGACTTGAAATTGGAGCATACTTCGGAGAATGAATCATATGTATGGCGTCGGAGAATGGAAATTACCGCTGCGGAAGCTAACTCCGTGAGTCAGAGGCCTCGTAATGGCTTGTTGGATTTGATTGGACAGTAGCTGGGTTTGCAACCCCATGCAAATTGTAATAGACAATAGATTTTTAAATTTCGTTTGATTTTATACTCGTTTTATTTTGTTTTTACGCTTTTAGACTATAGACTTTTTAGCATAGAAGACATTTTTGGACTATTAGACAATTCTGTGGTATTTGAGATATTTTTAATGTCAATTTTGCAGTTACGGAAAGCCGCATTCAAAGGAATATACGTGGAAATGCGTGCCCAGCAGAAAACACCTCGATCGAATGGAATTATTCTCGATCGAGGAGTTTGGTGAAGAAAAAGACCTCGATCGAGAGACTCAGTTCTCGATCGAGTAAAAGGAAGTTTGGGGGACAACAACCTCTCGATCGAGAGGTAATTTTTGCTCGATTGAGAGGATCTCAGCCAAAAGTTCTCGATCGAGAAGCTTTTCTTCTCGATCGAGGGACTTGTCGAGGGTATATAAAGGAAGTTTTCCTTCTTCCTTAATTCATTTCGATCGATAGGTTTATTTGTTCTTCCCCAAATTGATTTTCTCTCAAAATTTTACCTGCAAATTGTTGTTTTTGCCCAAATCAATTACCACCAAATCATTACCCGTGTTTTTCTCGTCACAAATTAATCAAAAGCCCTCTCAAATCACCCATTAATTCGTGTTATTTAAAAATTTCCTGGTGAATTAGGGTTTAATTCGAAAAGCTTCGAATTCGTTTTCCTGCTTGATTAATTGTTTCTCTTGGGTAATTTAAGCATCAAGTAAGTCTATCTTTATTCTTTTTCGATTAATTGCAATCCCCATTTCCCCTATTTATGATTTTCAGGTGAATTTGATTGTTCAAGATAGATTTTCAGTATAACCATGGTTTAATTAGATTATTGCTTGATGTTTTATCGTAGAAATGGAAAACGTTTCACAATCCCCCGTTCCTGAACCACCGACTGAGCAGGCAGTCACTGTCGAGGTTGCTGCGGCTGCTCTTGAAGCAGCTACTGCCGCTGCTGCGACTGCTGAAGTGGCTACTGCCACTGTTGTCGTCACTATTACTCCAGTATCGGAGGGGATTTCTGCTGCCATTGCCGTCACCGCTGTTGATGAAGACGAGTTTGAGACGGATGAAGACGAGGATGTTCCCGAGGCCCCTGCTGCGCCTCAGCCTGCTTTTTCATTGCTCAACCGAGGGGCTACTCCTTGGTATCACAACCCATCGTTGGCACCACCCGTGCATCGTCCGCCTCGGCCTAGTGACGCTACTTCCAGCGAGGCTGCTTCTGCTGCGCCCCTTGATACTACTGCTGCTGGGGCTGCTTCTACGTCTACGCCCGCTTCTTCTGGGGCTGTTGTTGTGAGGGAGGCTGACCTCACTCCGTTATCGGAGCTACCTGAGGTACATTTCATTTTTACGGATCACCGGAAACGTTTATCCGATTTATTAGCTAGCCCTCTTGTTCCTACTCGTTTCCTTGCGCAGACTGATCTAGAGACCCTAGATATTTATGAGGATGTATGTAGTCTTTTACGGGGGACGGGGATGTCTGGTTTGATAGATATGAAGGAGCCCACTTTACACCGACCCACTTACGAGTTTTTCAGCTCCTTCACCTTTGACTCTGTCCGTTATAAGAATGACCCCACTAGTCGTTGTATTTCTTTTAGACTCTATAACGAGTCGCACCTCTGGACTTTAGCCAGGTTTGGGGAGGTCTTAGGGCTGGTTAGTGTCGGTCCCACGGAGCCTCCGAGGAAGATCCTTCCTCAGCTTTGGGCCGCTCTGTCACACACCCCTTACACCACGAGGAGGGGAGCCCATGTCCATGTCCCCGCCCTCCGTTATTATTTGCGACTGTTAGGAGGGACTATTTTCGGGCGACCTGAGCCCAATAACACTACCAACACTGAGCTATCGATTTTAGCCGGGTACCTGAACATTGATTCACGTACCCCGTTTATTCTTAACATTTCTTACCTCGTAGCTCAGCATTAGAGTAGAATTGGGAGGAAGGTCAAGACCTCTGTGGTCTGCGGCGGACTAGTTACTAGGTTTATCCGCCACTTATACCCCGCGACCACCCTACCTCTTGACGAGGTTGACCTTCTAGATATAGATGCCATGGTTGACTTTCAGTGGTTTAGAGGCACCGACACGCGGACGTGGAGGATTTGTGGCTTCCCGTCTATCACCTTACCATGCACCACTTTACCTCGTCTCCTACCGCTCCCTACTGTTAAGGGAGCAAGACCACCTCCGC
>JAGPOY010006750.1:0-10121 GCA_018983105.1 Silene uniflora | reverse complement strand
TCGGCCTTCCCTTCCCTTCCCTTCTTGACTGACTCATTCATTCCTCTCATTTCATACCTCACCAAATTTTGACTAAACCCTAGGTATTTTTACTTTCCTTCCTCTCTCTCTTTTTTTTTTGATAGATTCATTATTCTTTTTTTCTTTTTATCTATTTTTATCATTATTCTCGAATGAAATTAAAATTCATCATCGTCTTCGTCGATTATAATTGTAACAATTATAATCATAATAATCATAATCATCGCCGCCTTCCTTAAGACACATCATCAATCAATGTCAGCAATTGAATCAGCATCGACAACCAACAACAATCAACACAGCAACTTTGATAATCGTTGTGGGCTCCCTACGAAGCGCAAACTGGAGGACTCCACCGCCACCTCTGCCGTCTCTTCTTCTTTCTCGAGGCACCGCAAGAACCTCAATTCCAACTCGAAAGGAGGTCATTTGGAGCATCGTCTCCTACGAGGAGAATCCAGCCAAACCAGATGCGATGCCAATTTGCAATTCTTCGTCCGCCTCCTTTCAGGTGGTAAAACCCTCGTTTTGCGGGGGACTATGGGGGATACAGTCGAGATTCTTCACAGAAAGATTGAGACGATCACCGGAATACCCATGCCCGAACAGAGGTTGATCTACATGGGTAAGCAACTTCAGTTGGACCATTCTTTGGAGTCTTCTGGTATCCGTAACGATGCTTGTTTGCATCTTGTCGCCCGCCTTCGCAGCACCGATCATCCCAGGGCTTGGGGACTCATTTCTGATATGGTTAATCTTATTTGTACTCTCTGTAGGAAAGACGCCCCCTTTTTTGACTCCAGAATTGTTAAACTCAAACTTGAACAGTTCATGGCCCTCCCTTTGGATAAACAATCCGGATTTTCCAATTCTCATTTTAAGACCGATTACTATAAGATTTTCTTGGACGCCCGTGCCCCTCAGGCCTTGGTTATGCTCTATAGGTCTCCCGATAAACTAAATCAAGACTGCGCTGATGAGTGCATTAGGTGCTTTGTCAGTTTTGTCAAGGATTTGGGAGGGACTGCCACCGAGACCGCTTATTGTGCAAAGATGGTTTTGGAGTTTTGTACACTCCTTAAGATGCATGCGCCTTTTGATGATGTTTTATATGTACACTGCCGGAGTGCTCTGGGAATGATGCTCGACAAGGTCGAGATGGTCAGCAGGCCAAAGGAGTATTCTTGGATGGCAAATGGGGAGGTCACCTTTATCGCTGTCCAAGACCTGTTTCCGTACTTGAATGAATTGGGCCAGAGGCTGCTCAAGGACTTGATGCTCAGTGCCGAGACCAGTACAGGCAGCGGCCCTTCTCTCAGGGATGTCTCTGATTTTTCTGCATTTCTGCAGCCCGTGCTGAGTTTCATTGGAAGGGAACTTTCTGTCATACAGGCTTCTTGCAACTTTGAATGGCAGGGAAATGCTAACCTCTTAGGCGATGAGGCTGCTTGCCTCTTCCATCTTTTCGATGAAATGATCACTTTGATTGAAAAATGTCTGGCAAAAGTGGGGGAATATCTAGCTCTGAAGAGGAAAAAACATGATGAAGCTTATCAAAATGGATGGTCTCACTATCTTGCAATTCTCAAGGATTTGGGTAGCATTGCGCTTCTTTATCCCGACTCTGAGGACAGGTTTTGGACTATGTTGAGAAAACATAAGGTAGTGGTGCGTGCTCTTGTTGTTCTGTGTGCCTCCCGGGGTAATGATCACAGCTGGCTTCTCAAGGAGAAGGATGTCCTTGACTTTGAGTCAAGGCGGCATTTAGCAATGTTGATGTTCCCAGAGGTGAGAGAAGATTATGAGGAGTTACATGAGATGTTAATAGACAGGTCTCAGTTGCTAGCTGAATCGTTTGAGTACATATCTAGTGCAGAGCCATCGTCTTTACATGCCGGTCTCTTTATGGAGTTCAAAAACGAAGAAGCTACAGGCCCGGGTGTATTAAGAGAGTGGTTTTGTATGGTGTGCCAAGCAATTTTTGATCCCCAGAATGCCCTTTTCCTCGCCTGCCCCTTGGATCGACGAAGGTTCTATCCTAATCCAGGCAAGTACATTTTTGTAATTTACGGTTTTTTTTTTTTCCAATTTCAACCTGATCCATGACATTACTCTGATCCCCACCCCCACCCTCCAAAACACACTAGGAGAGTAAAGTTATAAGTTATAACATCATGGCTTATATTTGGTTAATATTAGGTGACACGAGTGACCAATAGGCCATACAGATGGAAACTAGACTCAAATGACTTATAAAAGCAAGTCATAATAAATCGTCCCAATCTCCGAGCCACCATGCCCTAGAATGCGAGTGTTCCATGATAGCGATCCAAGACCTAATTTAATAGTAATATGCTTGTAGGCTAGATCCTTTTAATTGTAATTTTTCTAATAGCTAAAAACTGAAGTGAACAACAAGTGAACCTTGATTCCATAAGGTAATTCAGGTAACAGTCTTGAGGAACTTTTGCTTGAAATAAACTATACAAATAGAAATGTTTAGAAAAAAAAAAGATGGAGAAAGGGGAAACAAGAAGAAAGCGAGGTCAACATAGGAAAGAAGCTGCTAAAAAACACGAGGAAAAAGGCTAGTAATAAACATGAAGTGGATAAGTGAGACAAAGAGTGAGAGGAACCACAAGATATATATGAGGAAAAAGCAAAAATAAGAAAAAGAAAAGTAAGAGTAAAGATAAGGCGGAAATGGTGAAAGGGAGGCAGAGAACTCAAGAAGTGGAACACAAAACCAATGTTGTATGCATAAATAGTTAGGTAACTAAACTCTGCGATATACAAAACTGTACAACAGCAGTAACGACATTGACTGGGTATTTCAAAGGTTCAAGCATATGGTAGGATAAGTTGGTTTGGCCTATGTAGCCTTAGTGCCTTACCCATGTGTTTTTAAACATGGAAACATTGTTCTGACTGACGCAATGACCATAATGTTATGGGGAGGCTAGGGCGTGACACGCTGAAGTTCTGAAGCTATCTCATATAGCTCACTGTGGAGCAGATAATAGCCAAGACGAGCTATCTTGGATGACATGGCCTATGGAGGTTTTGTTCATTTTGGCATAGCATTGAGCAATCATTATCCATCCTTCAATTGTTCCTGTGATATGAACTTAAACCTGCTCATGCATTTTTATATTCTACTAGTTTTTTAGGCCAGGCGTTGCTCGGGCATAGCTTCGTAAAATAATTATATGTAAAGTATTTTCCAAGGCAATTCTACTATGTTTCTAATATAGCAAAATATGTTGGTTACAAATGACTTAGAAGTAGACGTTTATACCATGATTGCTTACAAAAAAAAAAAAGAACTTAAAAAGAGTATCAAATAGTCATTTCAAAATTCAGTTTTCAAACATTTAAAGTAAAAATAAAAAAATAAAAGATTACTCAAATTTATTAAAATGTAAAAGATAAGAGGTCGACATTTAAATAATTTTTTACATCCATTGGCATCTTTGGTGTGCTCCTGACAGATCTAGTCATCTTTATTTAATAAAATTGGCACTTGATATATATGCTCCGAAATGTTGGAAAAGGGTAATTTTCATGATAGATGTCAAATTAAAGACGAAGGGGGAGTGACCAAGTAAGAATGAAGTTTTTCAAAGCTAAATAGGTAGGCAACTTCAATATTATGGACATTAGTAACAAAGCCTTCAATATTAAGTGGACAGTAGTTACAAAGCATACAAGGGCAAAATTGCAATAGAGAAATTACACAAAAGTCCAGCAAATCTTGACTACTATTCTTTCTTTATAAGGAGTGAAAATAAGCACATTAACTGAAATCCCAAATATATGAGCACATAATTGATATTCGTAGTTCATTAGTTAAAGAAACTAATAGCAATTTACCATACTTCTACAAAAGAAGACCATACTATTAAAATAAATTGCCTTTTCAAGCCAACATAAAGCATAGCTAAATCATTTATGATTTGGAGTTTTAGTTTTGGGCCGAATGCATTGGTGTCACTAGAAAGGCAAGGACGGTCCCCTACTGCTATCTGTCAAGATTATTTGAAAAAGAGGTTTATTAATTAGGATGTACCTAAATGGGGTTGGTTTGATATTTGCCCATAGCTGAAGGGCAAAACTGGTATGAGTAAAGTTACGCAAAGGTCGGATGAAAGCTGACTGCTATACTCCTTTTTTTATATATAGGTAATAGATTATCTAGCTGGATATTGTTGATTAGCTGATTAACTAACATATGTTGTAATATTGTATAGAAAACTGCCTTACTGCAGTGAGAATTTTCTTTATGATCCTCGAATGGCTTTTTATATTTTACATTTTTTGTCAACCATGGTTTTACCTTTACATGTTCTAAATCATGCATCAAATCCACTTTGCAGCATCTAAGGTCGATCCTCTCCACATTCGATACTTCCGCTTCGCAGGTAGGGTAATTGCATTGGCCTTAATGCACAAGATTCAAGTTGGAGTTGTTCTCGATCGTGTTTTTTTCTTACAATTAGCTGGGAGATGTGTCTCTGTTGAAGATATAAAAAATGCAGATCCATACCTCTATAGTAGCTGGAAACAAATACTAGAGATGGATCCTGAATTTGTGGATTCTGATGCATTGGGGCTGACATTTGTTACTGAAGTTGAAGAGCTTGGATCTAGGAAGGTCGTGGAGCTTTGTTGTGGTGGGAAAAGCATTGTTTTGAACAGCAAGAATAGGAAAGAATATGTTTACCTAATTGTTCAGCAACATTTTGTTACGTCTATCTCCGAACAAGTGTCTTCTTTTGCTCAAGGTTTTGCTGACATCCTTAGTGACGGCAATCTCCGAACAACCTTCTTTGCGAGCCTAGAGCTGGAAGAGCTTGATTGGATGTTGCATGGTAGTAAAAGTGAGGAGATCTCTGTTGAAGATTGGAAGGCACATACCGAGTACAATGGCTACAAAAAAGCTGACCCTCAGATAGTTTGGTTTTGGGAGGTACGTAGAAGCTACAAATTTTTATTTGTTCCTTAAGTAAAGTTTCCATCACGTTGATACTACTCTGTCTCATATTATCAATTCTGTCATTTGGAACGTCCCTGTAATTTTTTTTTTTTTTTTGCATATTCCGCTTGTCCTCCCTTGCTAATCTATATATACAAATAGGTTGGGTCCCTGCTATGCACAAATAGGCTGAGTAACTGCTATGCATTAGCTGGTATAGTTTCCTTTGTAGGGTGCTTGTGGAGTTGTGGATCTATATTCGTGATGGACAATTAATTTTGAAGCCTGTCCAAACTACTGTACAGGACTACAGGAGTCCTTAGAAATAGAGTTAATTGTTGGCTTTTGTCAGTTGCTGCAGTTATATCAAGTTAGGTTAAATTCAGAATGAGATTCATCCTAGGAAAACTCTGGAGGGGAATTTCGGGAGGCTAGAACCTAGAAGGACGCAACTGTATATAGGTAGACCTTGATAGGAGAACTAATGTATAGAAATGAAGTAACTGTGGCATACACATAGTACTTCCTTGCTCCATTTAATTGTGTATGTTTTTTCAAAATTCCGTTTACAAACACGTAGTTGATTTCATTTTTGTGATTTCAATTGATAAATTAATGTTATAATTCAATTCCAAATCTAATTTCATAAACATGTTTGATCACATGGAATTCAATTCTGAATTTCAATTTCTTTGGAAACCCATGCATGGCATTGGAAATTGGAACTGACCCACGCTGACATTTTGACAAGTTTACGAATTCATGCACTTTTTCACATAATTTTTTGGTTAAGTCGCCTGTGTTAAAATCATTATTACTCTATGGTAGTTAGACTAATATAAAATGGTGACTTTGTGAACAATATGATTAGCAAATATCTTACTTTCTCTCCTCTCATCATCTCACTCGACCCCCGGTCCCCCAACCTCGTCCAGCCACCCTCTCCTCAATCGTACTATGAATACCATGTCCAAGGGGTCCACTATCGCAGGCCCAACTTTCTGGCCCCCAACCTGAAACAGTCCTTCTCCCATCCCCATTGGATCTCAGGACTCCCACACCTGGTTTCATTCTCACACAACCTGCACCTCACCCCCTGCAAGCGCCCTCGCAGACCCACTCAACCAATCACAACCCCCACTCTAACCACCTCTTTCAGCCCTATATTGTACCAATTGGTGGAGGTGCAATGCTATAATATGGCGTGGTGGGTCTAAGATGGGTATTCACTATTGAGAGACCGTGAGAGCGCTCAGGGCCTTGGACTTTTCCCGGGGACGAATTCTTCAAGACTTTGAAACCCGGGGGATGATGAAGCTTTATTCATAGAACTTCCCTGTGATGTTTTGTGGCTCCTGGAGCTTCATCTGGCCCTCCTATGGTAATTGGCAGATAATCCATAACTATGATGGCAGATGGCTGCTATGTTACCCAGACTCGTATAAAAGTGTTGGACATGAGTGCGTGTTCAAGTGTTGGACTTGGGTATTTTTATTAAAAAATAATGCACATTTTGGCTTAAAATGAGGTGTCCCAAGTGTTGAGTTTGGACACGGGTACGCTAGGGAATATGAAGAGTCAGAGTAACATAGGATGTATGTACTTGAGCTTTTTCTTTGTAGCCATATGGTAGTTGGTAGATAAATAATTTTAAGCTGATGGATTATCCAAAACTATGATGGCTGTACTTTATCTTTGTCGTGACAGTGTCAGGTTTCAGTGTAACCTTACTGTTTTGTTATCAATATGCTCAGAACTAATTTAGTGTCACTACAGGCTTCTGCGAAACCTTACTGTTTTGATATGGTTCAGTATGCTCAGGACTATTTTACTTGTGTTGTAATCCATATCAGAAATTTCAGGAGCAGCTTTAGTTTTTCGGGCCACAATAGAAGATGTTTTACTAATATGGTTGTATTGGCTGCACCCTGGAACTTGGCTTGGCTTAAACTTGATGTCAATTCTTTGCCAGGAAACTTGTAGATAGTAATGTATATGGCCTGGTTAGTCTAATTGTGATCTTTGGGATTGCAGGTTGTCGGACAGTTGAATGTGGAACAGAAAAAAACCCTACTCTTCTTTTGGACGTCAGTTAAGTACCTTCCAGTTGAGGGGTTCCGTGGGTTGGCTTCTAAGTTGTTCATATACAAGTCCTTGGAGTCCCAGGACCGCTTGCCATCATCCCATACATGCTTTTACCGTCTCTGCATCCCACCTTATCCTACCAAAGCCATCATGCAAGACCGTCTCCAGGTCATAACCCAGGAGCATATTGGATGCAGCTTTGGAACATGGTGACACCAACTTATTCAATCTGGATCGTGATTTGCACATAAAAAAAAGCCTCAGTTTAGAGCCTGTACAGAGTTCTTATTAGTGTAATTGGTGTAGGTTGGGAGCTCATGCCATAAAGAGGGTGCTTGAAATGTCAGCTTGGAAGTCATTGTATATTCATTACCTGCAAACTATTTGTGTAGAGTTGAGGTTAGACAAGTTGTTCTTAAATGTTCCTGTGCTTTGCTTGTCAACCTTTTTGTACAGAAACTATGAATTGGATGCTTCCAGTCAGTTTGCCTTCTCGGAACTTAGGTTTGTATATGCTAGTTTTTGGACCCCATTTTTACTTTTAGATTTTTTGGACCACAACTCACAGGGAGAGAAATCTCTTCAAGGCATTGGAAATTTCGAACAAGGCGTCTCCACTTATTCGCCTGTAAATTATTAAGCTGGCAAATCGTCATGGCTTTGATGTGTTTGGACGATGATTTTAGGCCTGTAAAGCTGTAATCGAATACTTTTGTTCCCAGGTTGTGATCTCCTGATAAAAGGGTCTATAATTCAAAGGCTGCAGTATCTGTTGTATTGTAACCATCAGCCCATCATTGTAGCCTTATACAATGAGTGTGCACCTTGTACTCTTGGCAAGAAGGTCAGGCGTTAGATTCCTATCCATGAAATAAAGCCATGCCCTTGTGGCAAGTTTCCTTTTTGGAGAGCACCATCGAGGACAAGGCGGGTAACTTCTGATGTCGGTAGACAACCTGGTTTCTACTTTCTACCTACGACCGAATAGGTGATTCTTCGTCAGAGAACTTACTTGAGGGTACCTACCATAATGGCATAACGTAAACTTGAAAAAAATATTCGGAAATTTTAAGTAAGACTCTTGAATTTTTCCTTGGCCAGCGGGGGCGAGTTAGCCCCCTAGATCCGCCACTGCACAAAACAAACGCTATAAAAGGCATGATGAGATTCATTTAGGTGACATATAAGTAAGATGTATTTAGAGCTTTCTAAGAAGTAGTCATGAAATATATTTAAGAGATTTAAATGGTTTAATATCACAGTTTTTGTCTTCCCCTACTATGTAAGTTTATATCATATCTATATCTCAACTTATATAGTCTCTTATCTCTCTCTAGCCTTTTCCTCTCCCTTCTCTCTACAAAAAAAAAAAGAAAAACAGGCCCCCTTGTTCCACTGCTTCCTCCATCCACACATTGCCCACTCCGTCCTCTTCCCCTACCCTTTCGCCGGAGATGGGCTCTTTCTATGGCCTATCTCCGGCGAATCGACATCTCCTCCTCTAAAAACACCAATATCCAACTCTCTTTCTTTCTCCCTCCTCACCTTCTGTGTCCTTTTGCCGCAGCCCGGTCACCGGAGATGGAACCATCCTGGCCTATCTCCGGTGATGTGCTTCTCTTTTTTAATCCTTAAATCTCTACCCCAAATTTTACTTCTTTCCGATTGGATTTTTGACCCGTTTTCTTTGTGGTTTTGCGCGATCGGATTTCTTCTTTATGGTTTCACCCTTCTTTCCGGCTGTCTCCTTGTCAGTCTCTTTGCATGCAACATCGGTGGAGTGATTTTGATCTTGGTGTTGGCATTCAAGCCTTTCATCTGTCCGGTTTGGGTCTTTTCTTCTCAGTGCCGTTCCTGCGACACCTTGTCCTGTCGCCATTCTGGTTTTCAACCCAGGGGTGATCCCCCCATTTCCCCCACCCCTGGTTTGTCTGTGGTTGTGTCGATGAGTATAGCTCATCCTGTCGCCTTTGTTATATGAGGTCGTGTTTTGGGTCCGATATGGTGATCCCCCCATTTCCCCCACCTATTGGTCCCATCTTTTGTGTCTTCTTGTTGGTCTTTTTGCATGTATTTTGGTGGTCCTGGGAGGTGTCGTATGGTAAAACGGGTTTGTGCTGTCTTTGATCCGCCTGGTGTTGTTGTTGTTGGGTCTTCTACTCTTTTATGTTGCATGCAGATGTGTCTTGTTGAGTCTTTGATGCTCTGAGTCAGTTCCGGTTCGGGTTTTTGGGTGTTGTCGTTTTGGGTGTCCTGATCGTGTGATGGTTGACGTTTTTTAGGTCCTTTATTGGTCCTCCTGTGGTCGCCGGGTCCGTCTTTTTGGTTTGGTGAATCTGGGTTGTTTTGATTTTTGCTTGTGCGGTCTTTTGTAGGTTTACGGCGGGGGTGGTTGTTTAGAAGTTGTGGTTGATGGGGTTTTTTTTCTATGAGTCTTTGAGATGTGTTGGGTAGGGTGAAGTCGGATTTGGCAATGTTGTTGGTTGGCCGGATGTGGTGGTCTTCACCTTCAGTTAATGTCTTCAAACGTTCATTTCCTTTTATACTTTTACGTTCTAATAATCTCCCTTTGTTGGAGTTTTTATTGTAATCTTGGGGCGCGTTCGAGATTCCTAGCTGGAAGATTGGTTGGGATGCGTTCTTTGGTCACCTTTCTCAGTTTACTTGGTTCTTTGGGTTGTTGGTCTTTGGACTGTTTGAGTCGATTACCACGGTGTAGGAGATTCATCTCCGCTGAAGACAAGCTTGTTTGGCTCGCTCTTCCCCTTTTCTTTCTACGCTCTTGTGGCGTAAGTGCACCTGGCCCGTCTCGTTGGCCCGTGGGATTTCTAAGTAAAGCTGTTGATGTTGACTACTTTGCTCGTCTTCAAGCTTCTCTTCATCAACCTACCCTCGTCCTTATTCGCGTCATTGTACTTTTAGTTTTACTAAATGTCTATGTATTTTTCAATCATGGCTTCGTTGTACTAGTTTTAGTTTCGCTAGTCGGGCTTCTAGTGCAACCCAGCCCAATAATCTGTGTTGTAATATTTGGGGTACT
>JAGPOY010006748.1:0-10121 GCA_018983105.1 Silene uniflora | reverse complement strand
ACTTGATTATTAATTAAAACTCAACAAATAATATTAATATTAATAGTTAATAAACAAGTAAATTAATTACTTTATTAATTGGTAAATTAGAATGCATCTTTTAAGTCATTTTAGCAATTAGATTATGTTTTAGAAAAATGTTGATTGAAGAGTTTATTTGGCTCGATTTTAAGTGAAAATGGAACAAAATGGAACATTTATGAAAAAGTGTATAAGAAAGAGTCAAGTTTGTATATAAAATCCAATTACGTATTATTAATAAAATAGTAATATTAACAATAGAAATATTATTAATAATAGTAAAATTAAAAAATTAAAATTAATAGTAACAATCTTATTTTTTATATTATTATTAATTAATTAATTAATTTTAGTATTTATATTAATAATAATAATATTAGTATTTATATTAATATCAATAATATTGATTTTAATAACCATAATATTCATTATAATAACAATGATAAAGATGATTAATTAATAATAAATCAATAATAATAATAATAATAATAATAATAATAATAATAATAATAATAATAATAATAATAATAATAATAATAATAATAATAATAATAATAATAATAAATCAAACGGGCTGAACTGAATGAAGCTGAGCTGAGCTGAACTGAACTGAACTGAACTGAATGGAGCTGAACTGAACTGAACTGAACTGAACTGAGCTGAACTGAACTGAACTGAACTGAACTGAACTGAATAGAGCTGAACTGAACTGAAATGAGCTGAAATTAAGTCCGAAAGAACAGGGCCTAACTTATATATCAAGGATTTGAAGGTTAAAAGAACCAGAATCAAGCTTTGATACCATGTAAGTGCTAACCTCCTCTTTTCGCAAACATTATCCATGAGAGTATACTCTGTATTCAATTAGACATAGATGATAGATTAGCATCAATTCAATGCAATGAAGATGGAATTTCTACTCCCTCAATCAACTGTGACAAAAATTCATTCACTATTTCATTAATTTTAATTTCAACTTTTAACTCTTTGATCAATTCAATCTAACAGCACCACGTGATCTAACACAATGCAATTGAAATTCTACTAATCTAACATATTATCATACAACTATCCTTGCGGAATGTGAAAGATACTCTCTTTGTCCCGCTGAATAGTTTATACTTGCGTTATTTTGTGAGGGCGAAGTAAAGCAAGTGTAAACTATTGACCAGGACATAAAGAATACATAAGTACATTGTTAATAGCATTACCTCTATTATTGTTCAATTATTTGTGTTTGATTAATCTCCTTTTCATAAACCCTAATTTCGATTTTGAGGTGAACAACAAGATCTAAATAAGAAATATTTAATATTGTGTAATCGAATAGTTGAATCGTTGTGCGCTTCAGGCCCGTGGCAATTTTTCTTTGTAATTCACTAATTCTTGAACATGGCGCCAAAAGAGTGTATTTGATTGTTCGACCTGAATTAGAGGCGGCAAATAGTGAACTGATCTAATAACACGACACGAACTCGGCATAAAGTTAGCAGGTTCAGGTTGAGATATTTTACCCATTTAAGTAATTGAGTTGACAAGAACACGACAAGAAGGTTAAATGAGTGGGCCGTGGGGTTAAGATTCAGGTCTTAAGAAGCAAATAACCTACTTAGTCTAAATGGGCTAAAATGAAGTTGGATTGACAATTGACATGTTAGCCTATTTAACCCATATCACTTTATATCACTAGTTGGAATCCCGCGTGCTACGCACGCGATATCCAACTCTTATCTGCTATGACAAATGACAACGCCAGTCGAAGATCGATTATTGTATCATTGAAAAACCATTTTTATTTTACGTTATTTAAACGCTATTTGTACAAGCACACATATGCATCTATTACAACTGAAAGTGCTCATAGGTCTTCATCGGTTCGAGTAAACATAAAGCCCTTGAAGCTAATGTACTCTTACTTTGATTATTTTCATAGTTACGAGAGAGTTTTGCAACAATAAGTTATTCATACAAACAACACACGTGTGATGTCAAGAATAAAGTAAATTAAGCTAAATAATTTACCATAATGATTTATAATATTCTTGGGTTTGCAAAACCTATGATTTGTTTTTATAAGGTTTTTAATTAGTTTTCTTGTTCTTCAATCATTTGTAATATTATATACGGATTTTTTCCATGGTACCCATGTGGTTTGTCACTTTGTCCATGGTACCCCTCTTTTTAAGAATGTGTCCATGGTACCCTTGAAGTTCATTATTGTGCCAATGGTACCCTTGTTGGGTTATGGGCGTTAAATTAAGACTAACGGAGTTAGATTAAGGCCAATAACTTTTTTTAGGCGGGAAAATTAGTTTTTTTAACAACTTTATTAAAAAACGGTGCTTGTACCAAATAACCTTGAGGTTTGCAATATACCATTTTATCATTTAGCAGCTACTCATCATCTCTGATGAATAATCAATAACAAGGAAGAGGTCGATTTTTCTTACAATCAAAATGATGAAGATGAAGTAAGACGGAATTTTATTGAATGTTAATGAATTAAGGAGGAACTTTGTTGAAGGTGAAATAAAAGAGTACTCATGAAGCTTTGTATTTTCTACTAATAAAGAACCAAGTAACAGAACGACTATACCTTATCACATCGTCGAAATTGCTAAAGCCGATTTATTAATAAGATCATAATCCCTCTTTAGGTTTCTTTCATAAAAAAAGAAAAAAAAAAGTTTTTTAGGGTTTGATAAAGGAGTATAAAAGGGGATTAAGAAGTATAAGAGTCATTAGGAATAAGTTTTGTCATCCAATTGTAGACTACTAACGGAATTAGTAACGGCTGTGGCACACTAGGCACAAAAGATGAACCTCAAGGGTACCGTAGACACATTCTTAAAAAGAGGGGTACCATGGACAAACTAACAAACCACAAGGGTACCATGGGAAACCACAAGGACTCTCCTGTACTCATTGTAATTCATCAATATACATTCTCCAATCCTTTACCTTCTCAAATCCTTTGCCTGCACTCTTAATGACAATGGATCAGCCATTTAACCACCCCTCTTCACACCCCCGAACTCAATGGGCTTTCCGAATGTCGTCACTGTCGTATAGTTGAAATCAGACTTGCACTCCTCTCTCATGCCCGACTACCCAAGAATTTTTGGCCTACTGCATTCTCAACCGCCACATATCTTATCAATCGGCTTCCTACTCCAACTCTATCTTACTCTTGCCCTTACTTAAAATTATTCGGTCAACTTCCGAACTATGCAAAACTCCGTAGCTTTGGATGACTATGTTAGCCTTGGCTTCGGCCCTACACCGTACCAAGCGTAAACTGGAACCCCGCCCCAAGCCTTGCGTCTTCATAGGTTAGTCCCCCGCCCATAGTGCATATTACTGTCTCCATCCTACAACCAACAAAATCTTTGTTTCTCATCACGTCAAATTTTGTGAAACAACCTTCCCTATCCCGACCTTGTCCCCACGGCCACTCCATCACAACCACCACCCAATTCCCTTGCATGGTTTCATGAACCTATTTCATATCCCTCATCCACCACTTCTCCGACCTCCTCTTTCCCCTTCCCCTGCCAACCCCGCTGCCACCACGCCTTTCGCTACTCCTACACACACTCCACCACATACACCTCCAACCACACCTGTCCAACGCTACTAAACAAGCCTTGATCGACCCCCAATAGCGAGATGCGATGCTTACTGACAACCGCGAAATGAATGGAGTTTAGTTGATGGCTAATGAAGTAGGAGAGAGAACGCATAATGAATGAGAAATGAGGAGTCGGGTAGTTGGTAGTAAATTATTCAATTAGTCTCTCACTTAAGACGGTCGGAAATTAGACGGATTAAATGAGACCATTTTTTTAATAGAATGTAACTATTTAATGACAAAATGTTATAAGTAAAAGTTATCACTTTTAACCTGAAAATAATGACAACATTTTATCAGAAAATAGTAACATTTTATTGTAAAATGGCTACATTAGTCCGTCTTATTTCAGACGGGAAATAGGTCGTATTAAATAAGAATTTCCGTAAATCAATGTATATGAGGGGTATATGTGTAAATACAGTGAATAGCGGGCGGACTTAAAATGACTACATTAGCCCGTCTTATTTCAGACAGGAAATAGGCCGTATGAAATAAGAATTTCCGTAAATCAATGTATATGAGGGGTATATGTGTAAATACAGTAAATAGCGGGCGTACGAAGTCCGAAGTGACCGGGAGCAATACACACAAAAGTTAGATAAGGAATGGCAAAACCGTAATTTGTGACGTCATATAGGGGCAGGGGTAGTCCGAAAATGACCAACCCCCTATTCTCTTTGGGTGCTGATTTTCGCAATACACATTTTACTCATCGTAGTACACTGTTGACAATTATACCCCTCTCATTTCCCCTTCGATTTTCTCTCTCTAGTTTCTCTCTAAACTATTTTCTCTAAATTTACCCACCTATTCTCCACTAATTTCATGTACTACATTGATAATTTTTTTGATCACACATGTAATTATGTACGGACACTTGATAATCACATACTTTGTTTAATTATGTTTACAAACATGTATTGCATTGCTAAGTTAACAGTAATAGACAAATAAATTTTACAATTTCACAATAGAAATGTTCGTACTACATTGGAAAAAAAAAAAGTAAAAAATCCAACACAAACAACCCAGAACAAGGCATTATTGTGTACTACCTATCTTCTTCTAACTACCACCGCCGCCACCAGAAACTCTGCCAATACCAGACTACAGACGACCTCCGGCGCCGGTCCGCGTACAACCCACCATTCACCAGTTAGCCAGTTCTGCCTCCGTATAACCCAAACCTCATACATAACACATACCTGATACCTCTCCGATCTCCTTCACGCATTTGCCTCTGTCGAACGGCCACCGGAGACCACCTTGCGCCCGTCACGCCGGCGGCGAACACCGATCTCGCCGGACACATCCCAGTGAACTAATACCCTCATCTAACACCAATTAATCCTTAATAAATTTAAACCTAAACCCTAATTAAAAAAGATAGGAGTTCAAAATTATACTCGAATTTATTTAGTAACAATAGATTATTGAATAAAAAACCCGTTTTATACTAGAATTGTCATTCATATTTGAAGAATTTCTATATTTTTGAAGGAGGTAGAGAGTTAACGTACAATAGAGAGTAGAGAGAATAATTTTTAGGTTTTTTAGTTAGGGGTAGACAAATGGAAATTTTGGTACAAAATGTAGTGAAATGAGTAAAATGTGAACTACGAAAATAAATTACGTTCTTTTTTATATATGATATATGATATACAATGCTAGACCAAGTTAAAGAAATATCCAAATGAGATTGAAATCTTGCATTTTTACAAGACTGTAACATAACATCTAAAAAAGGAAATTATTAGTTTTATTTTTCACACTTTTATTAAGTCATCTTAGATGTGGAAGGGTTTGAGCATGTCATTTGGATTAACTAGATCGTTTTGGGTTAAACAAGTCATATGGGTTAAATGGGTTGACTAAGATAAATTTGAGTTATTTAAAGATACTTGGGTTAAACAAGTTGAGTTCGGTTATAAGAAAGTTAAATGTGTTGGGTTAAGGTTGAGGTGTGTGACACGTTTAAGTAAATGGTTGTGTTAGGGTTGAGGGGTAGATGACCAATTTACATGTGACACGAACACGAATACGAACCCGACACAACACGACCTGTTTGACAAGCCTAATCTAGGTTATGGGAGAAAACAAGTCGGGCCAAGCATGAGCTTGACTTTGCTCGGCTTGTGCTCATGAGTAAAACTCGAGTTACAGCTCACCCGAGCTTGAAAAAATTGAGCTCATTATCAAGCGTGCGAGCGTAAATCCGAGTTCGATATCAACTCGAGCCTATAAATGTTCAATTTTCTTTCCTTTTTCTTCTGATATTTTCAACAGCAGGACTCAAATGTTATATATAAAAATATTGGGCAAATCACATTTGATATGGTGATACAGAGTTATAATCATAATAAAATATTTGTGTAAAATAAGAGTAAGTTATTATCTAATCACACAAATTCGACCCATACGCGAGCTTTTCCAACCGGGTTAATGTGAACTCGACTTGACTCGTAAGTTCTCGAACCTAAATTTGACTAATCCGAGTTCGATCGATCTCATCTCATTATCATCGCTACTCCGAGCCCACCAACAACGGGCGAATTAGGCATTGTTATTATTCGAGCAAGTATGGTCATTTGGGTGCACATGGTTTTGAAGAGACGATATCTTTGGTGACTAATGCAACTTATAATTGTGAGACGGTGAAAAGTAGTGTACCCTTAGATTTACCCTGCATTTGAGTCACATTAAAGGAAATGGTAATGACGTTAACATTCCCCTATCTTTGGGGGATAAGGATCCTACATCTAGGGGTGAGCAAAACCGGATATCCGATACGGTTTTTGGAAACCGTATCGGATATCAGGTTTTTAAAATCTCCTTTTTTAGTATCCTTATCCGATACGGTTTTTCCGTATATCCGGTATTCGGTTTTCAGCCTCACTTATGTAATTTAATATAGTTTTTTTTCTTTTTTAGGTGTGATTGTTGGTTTTTTTAGTAACTTAAAAGTGTGTAAAAAGTTATAAGAGTAAATAACTTATAAAGTTTAATACTAATAAGGTTTAATCACTAACATATGGGATATTTTGTGATTTATGTATATATTTTCACATTTTATTCTAGAAAAAAGCCAACCGTATCGGATACCGTATATCCGGTTTCATATTTTGCCGATCCTTATCCCATACGGTTTTTAAAAGACCATATCGGATATCCGAAAATTTGTATCAGATATTCGGAAATCTGTATAATTAAATTCGTATAGCGTATCGGATACGTATAATAAAACCGTATTATATAATTTTGCTCAGCCGTACCTACACCCTAATAAGGTTATTTTCAGTCGTTCGTCTATCAAAATAAATCCTATTCTCAACTAACTAGTAGGTAGCAGTAAGAAAGGGTATCGTATTCATTAATATAATCCCCCTTCTAACAACCTAGATCCTCATTCACCCTAGATTAAAGATTTAGCTACGCATGATAGAAGAAACTACAACAATAGCAACGATAGAAAACATAATTAAAGGCATGATAAGATGAACAAGTGATTGAATTGTAATAATTGACGAAAGATTAGAATTAATACCGTAATAATGAAGAACAATCTTAGATCGGGAAGCAATACGTAAATAAAACTAGTCTAAGAGGTTTTTAGAGAGTTGTTAGGGTTTTAGAACTAATAAGAAGCGTAAATAATAATAATAATAGGGTAATTAGGTATTTATACTAAAACATAACCGACTTTAGGAAATTGCGGAAATCATCACGAGGGACCCAAACTCGATCGAGTTTGATGTAACTCGATCGAGTTCAGGCCAGCTCGATCGAGTAATTGGCAACTCGATCAAGTTCGGCTTGTTCCAGCTTCTCTTCTTCTCGTCTTCTTCAATTCTCTTCTTTTACTCTTCTAGTTTTTCGTGCCATGCTCCGTGTGTTCCTTCATGCCAAGTCCGCGGTGCTCATTATACTCCTTTGCTCCATCAATGCTCCATATCTGCATTAAAACACCGAAATGCGGAAGTATCTCATTCTAACATAAATGACATGTAAATATTGTATTTAAGCACGAAAACTATATGAAAAGCAACTAATGAGGGGAGGCATATTAATGTATATAAATATTGCTCATCAAACTCCCCCAAAACAATCCTTTGCTTGTCCTCAAGCAAAGCATCACACACATTACAAAAGGCAATAATACAAATGGTGATAAATAGTCCCCTCTCTCTAGAAAAAAACAGAAAACCCTAAATCCCTTGCTTGATTCCGCCGCCTCCACCAATCTCTACACTCCCCCCACCTCCTCTCCTACCCGATCGCCGGTGATGGACCCCTCTTATGGCTCGTCTCCGGCGATCCCCCACATCTCTCGTCTCGTCTGACCCTTTTAAACCTCACCCTTGGTGCTCTCTGGTCGGTTTCTTTGTGTTTCGGGCGTTTGTGGTGGTCGCCGTGTCTTCCGTGGGACTCCTGCTGTAACACCCCCAACCAACGAAGAGCCTTAGCAAGGACCTTCCTCGTTGGGCAAGGGTGTCACCATCTCGGTAAACCGAGGAAGTGAAGATCAAATAAACAATAATGGTTACTTTATTACATCAACTCTTTAATGATACAACAGCTAGCTATTACATAAAGAAAAGGTACAACTCGTCTATGCTATAAGACTCTACTCGACGCAGCAACGTGATGAAGGTCGACACTTGACCGCCCCGACTTCCCAAGACAGCAACTGCATAACCTGTCAGGTAACTGCTCCCCATTCCCCAATGGATCACGGCAGGTTCGAAAACAATACAACGGGGTCAGTCATCTGCATACAAGTCATAGCAAGGTAACACAAGATTACATCAAAAGTGTTGGTTAATCAGCCGTATCCGATATCATATCGAATGGTATTCACACAATCAATTTCCTTCAGCCAGTGACCGTAGCCTTGTCACCTCAGCCACTCATCAGAGTAAGCGAGAACCCAAGTCCTAAATGTGCACATCCTCCTTACAACGAGAGAGTCATAAGGAGCGATCAAGGGGCGTGAAACCATCTCCCGAAGTTGGTTCACTCAGCCGGAATCACATATCGTCTCATGTCAGCCGTATCATCAACAAGTCATCCACATACATAATAGCGATTAACCAACTACATTACACATATCGAATTACAAATCATCCTGCTATGAAACTGAGTAGGGAAACCCTACCTTTCGTCATCTCGCATCGCAACTGCATCACGCACATAGCAAGCAAGCCCTAGCACATCATAGCCACATCATGACGATCCCTACAACGTTGACATACATGTTCACTAACTATTTCTATCATCTAATACGACTGAGCGAATAACAAGACTTAGGACTTACCTTGAGATGAAGCGCTACCCATAATCCCGACTTGGTCTCCCTTGAAATCTCCATCTTGGATGTAGGGTGTTAGGGTTCATGAGACTAGATAGGAAGAAGGGGAAATGTAGAGCTAGGGTTGGAAAGGTCGACGAAATAAAAGAAATGAGGGTTTGTCGATGAATCCTCGAAATATATAGAGTCGCGCTGACCGCGGGTGACTCGACCGAGTTAGGGATACTCGGCCGAGTAAGGCTAGCTCGGCCGAGTCAGTGTAGCTCGGCCGAGGTCTGGTCTCTACTTGTCTCGTTATCTAACCTCGTAACTTTGCTATACTTCCTAAGGTCTTTGGGTCAACGGGTCGGTCAACATGTCCTTCACAGAACGGGGTATTACAGTCTTCCCTCCTTAAAAGAAACTTCGTCCCCGAAGTTTTACCTCCCTCCTATGGAAACAAGCGGTCGGCAACCAAACTAACACCGTTGAACTAACTGATATCGCGTCATCCCATCTGTTTCATATACCAACCTAGCCAGCTACCTCTCATGTGTATCAACTGGTAGAATCATGCGTGTCACCTCATTATGAACAAGGTCATCGAACTCATATATCAAGACATTACTTTTAGGCAACTCCGTACATGCAACGTATATATGTATGAGCACTATAGCATCGACATCACTACATTGTAACCTTATCACATGGGCATAAGCATCTTATCAATATCATAACTTAATTCACGTAGGCATCATTCTGTAGGCATAACTCACAAACGCATCGTGTATGTAAGACATAACTCATATAAATATCATATGTGTGAAGAATATAACTCAAGAACATAACTCATATAGGACATCATATGTGATGCGTGTATTTTATATAGACTTTTACGGTCTCTTTTGGCATGCATTTCTGTGATTTTAAGTGATTTTGTATCGCTTTATGCCCCGAATAGACTACTTTGTGTTTGTATTGCTATTTTGTAGGTACAAGCTGAGAAGTAGTGGAAATCGAGCCAAAACTGTCCCAAGCATGCATATTTAGGAGATGGAGGAGTCGGAGCTGATTACTTGAGCATTGGGGAAGCGTGAAACCGTCCCATAATCAAGTCAAAAGGCCAAGTTATGGACCAAGCACGAACTAGTAGAAGTAAGGGAGCTTGGAGGACAAAGG
>JAGPOY010006747.1:0-10123 GCA_018983105.1 Silene uniflora | reverse complement strand
CCGCTCTAGGCACGGTCGTGCCGGCCACGTGCCGCCTCGATTTCCTCCCCGGGCCGTGCCGTGCCGTGCCTGGGCTCGTGCCGACGTCGTGCTTACTCCTTGGCCCGGCACGAAATGCCAACTCTAGTCACTCCCTTTAAATTCAATTCAGATTCTATAAGTTCAGATTAGTTCAGATCATATCATATAAGTTCAGTGCAGATCCTAAAAGTTAAGTTCAGTTCGGATCATGTAAGTTCATAAAAGTTTAGATATTCTATAAGTTCAGTTCGGAAAAGTTCAGATACTACAAGTTCAGTTCAGAAAACATTTACATCCTTTAAGTTCATTTCTGAAAAGATCCTTTAAGTTCATTTCAGAAAAAATTATGTTTATAAACACCGCATTGCCAAACAATTAGAACACGTATAAGCCAACTTTCTTAAATCGCTCTCCCACATCTCCCACACCACCGTGTTACACCTCGGACTACCATCTGCTTTACTCTCAAAGTTATGGCCGCCATTTGATCCGTCGACCAAATGTGCCTTTTTGAAGACCGTCACAATCGCCTATACGACAGCACCTGCGGTGACACCAATTTTTAGTGAGATCTTAAATTTTGAAGTTTAAATCTTAGAGTACACGAAAATGAATTTTAATTTTTCAAAACAACCTATATCACTGGAGTTTCAGGAGAATATTGAACAAATTCAAATGGTCGTCGGAGATTAGGCAAATGCAGGCGCATGTAATATGCACAGCTCGTAGTCGTAGATGGTGGTATTGTTAATCTAAAGGGGGGTGTGGTGGTGGACTTAAGTTGCTTGACGGTAGCTGGAACTGTTTCTGTCTAGGTTGGAGGTGGACTTAATTGCGATGCACGGGCCTCCGATTAGGATTATCTATAAAAATATATTTTTGAGTTAATAAAAAAAGTCCAACTATGTTGAATCCTTCATGAAAAAAAATCATGGTTAGTTTAGGTGATCATGATGAATTATTAGTGCTTTTAGCATAAAAGATTTGCTATTCAATAATATTATATCGAGTGACATATAACCATGTAAAAGTTAATTGGCGATACGCAAAACAACAGGTATCTCAATTTTATATGTAGCGTGTTTGGAGAATTCCCTAGATCTCTAAACAACAGAATTAGTTTTTCACTATCTACAATTAATATTGCTTTTCGTCTATAAACTTCATGCAAAATATATAACATGACGCCTAATTTGGTAGTTATGTGAAAACCTCTTAAACAAATTTCTTCGTGTGGCCTTGTTGTTCTTGACGCTGCTAATACGTAAAGCTAATCATGACTAAAACTGACTTGGGCAGATAAACGCCAACGTAATTAATTGACTAACCCTTGACATTTTTTTATCATAGTCATGGAATAATATGACCTCAATGGTTATTGTTTTCGCTTAAGCACAAAGTTTTATGAGTAAATAGCAAGATCATGTTGGATCAAAACACAATGTGCATTCATTTGATTCAATTAATTAATGATCATAACATATGTACACCATTGAGGCGTTGAGTAATAAGTAGTCTAAATTATTAAGACTCTTTCAGAACCACTCTTATTCGAAATCTAGGCTAATGTGTGAGTTTATAACTAATCATCAATTCATCATATAAAATAATATTATGAGTTGCTCCGTTGTTACACAAAAGTTTCGAGTAGTCCAAACCGCCTAATTCTACTTCAATTATTCTCGGTTTAGTTCCTCCACCGAATGATCTCCATATTCCTATAGAGAATAAATTAATAAAACAAAAATAGTAATATATATTGATCGTTAAAATGTTTTATATGCATTGATCGTTTGAATGTATATGTAGGCATTTATGATTTATGTACACACTCCAATGATTATTTAGCGGTTATATTTTGATGGAACCGTTTTTTATACATTGTGTAGTTACGTAATAAGGTTACAATACACCATATTTACATAATATTTTAATCAAATAAATTCATTATTTATCCGCCAGCTTCTTGAATTTTGACGCGAAAATGCAAACTACAAATGTATGAGAATATAAGTGGGGGAAAAATAAAAATGACAACTTGCACTATTATGAATGTCTATTATTATCGATGTGATAATTTTAATCTACTTATATTTGGATAATTTTATGAAAATATATTTTTTAAAAATAATAAGAAATTAAATCTAATTTTATTAAATTTTGTTTCGAAATCTACTTTTGTTAGGATAATTTTATTAAAATTTGCTTTAATTATTAAATCTGTTCCGAAATCTACTCTTCTTATGATAATTTTATTAAAATTTGCTTCAATTATCAAAACCTGTAGTCAATCATATCGCTCGAAAAGTTTCTGCTTTATATATATGTATTGATTCGTTATTATTACTTTTACTTTCACTACTCCCGCCGTAATTATTGTTACATAATTATTGTTACTTTCACTACTTGTACATTAATATTGATAATGTCATTACTCCCATTGTTACTTCTGTTACTTTCACTACTCCCGCTCGCTGCTAATATTGTGACTTTGACTATTCAAATGAATGATTACTATCATCATATTACTATATCACTACTGACAAAATTACTTTTACTATTTTAAGTTTCCAATGAGTGATTACTATATCCAATGTTACTTTTATTACTCTCACTATTCGAAATAAATATATTACATATATGCATTAAATTAATTAAGTCAAAATAATCATGCAATATTATATTTTTTGAAAATATGACTTGATTTATTTACTTTTTAACATTTTCCAAAATATAATATACTTTGTTTATGTTAAAATAATTAACATCTTTATACTAATTAATACCATAAGAGGGGCATGTTTATTTTAAGTAAAACCACCATATTCCAGTATTCTCTAAACTAGTATGGGTGCCCGACTTCGCCCGGGCTACTCTTATTTAGCACTGAAATTGATTTTCAATTAACTAAAAGTACTCTAAAATTGCATAACTCATAAATCTATCATTAATATATTTTTCTATGATACGGAGTATATCTTAAAATTACAATGCAATAAATTATTAGACAAATTCACTACTCCCGTTATTAATATTTACTTCAATCGATTGTTTAGTTAATTGTTCATACTCCGTATATAATTTCTTTTGTTTTAGCAATGTTACCTTTATTACATTCGTTATTACTACTTTTACTTTCACTACTCTCGCCGTAATTATTGTTACTTTCACTACTTGTACATAAGTATTCATAACTTCACTACTCTCGTTGTTACTTCTGTTACTTTCAGATTTAAATTTTATTTTCTATGAAATATGATTCGCTAAATTTGGTTAACAGATACAGTTTAAATTTATATCTGAAAATTATGATAAGAAGTAAAATTAATCAACAAATTCGGAAACATCTCACTACTTCCATTGTTAATATTATTACTTTTACTACATCCCCTGTTAATACTATTACGTTCATTACTTGTTCAGTTACTACTGTTTTTTTAATTACTCCTGCTATTTTTACGGTTAACATGTTAGATTGTTAGTTTTGTCAAACTCATATATTTAAATAAATTAATATTTTCCTAAAATCAAATTGTTCGTTAATTTTTCATATTCTCTCCGTTGTTTCTACGGTTACTTTCATTACATGTGTTTTGACTACTATTATTCACTTCTCCCGCCGTCATTTGTTTTCTTTCACTACTCCCGCATTTAATAATGTTAATTTCACTACCCCCGTTGCTAATAATATGACTTTCACTGCTCCCGTTGCTACTATTATTGCTTTTACTACTCTGATTACTATCGTATTAGTTGATTATCTTGTTGTATTTGAGTTATATTTAAATAATTCTGAAATGTTAGATTAAAATATTATTCAAGAGCAATCATTATTATTTACCAATTAAATTACAAATCTAATAAATTATGAAATATTATATTTTTTGGAAATCTCAATTGATTTACCTACCTTTTACCAGTTTCCAAAATATAAAATACTTTATTATTATATTTGTGTATGTTAAATAATTAATACCATAAGTGGGGCCGTTTATTTTAAGGAAACCTGTCATATTCTAGCGTCCTCTAAATTTATATTTTTTAACCAAAACTATATAATATTTACATTTAAGTCCCTTGTTTAGGTTCATCGCACAGCGCTAGCGAGCGCTATTGATTTAAAACTATATAGTATAATTAATTTGTATAGATTTATTTAGTTGCATTGAAGTCCCTTGGTTTCTGGAATTAATATATAGTATTGATTTATACTTCAACTAAAACTATATAATATTTACATTGAAGTCCCTTGTTTAGGTCCATCACACGGTACTATTGATTTAAAACTATATAGTATAATTAATTTGTATAGATTGATTTAATTACATTGAAGTCCCTTGGTTTCTGGAATTATTATATAGTATTGATTATGTAGTGCATGAATCCAACACAAGGTATAATTATAATTGATCTAACAGTATCAAATGATTGACAGGGGACTATCAAATCATCAATTGAATTATTTTTAACAGTATCAAATGATTGAGACGGGGACTATCAAAACATCAATTGAAATTTTTTTAACAGTATCAAATGATTGAGACGAGGGACTATCAAAACATCAATTGAATTTTTTTTTTAACAGTATCAAATGATTGAGACAGGGACTATCAAAACTTAAATTGATTTTTTTTTTAACATTATCAAATGATTGAGATGGGAGTATCAAAACAACGAATGAGTTGAATGTTTGCGCAAAAAAATCCATAGCAATTAGAGGTGAGTCAATTTTTATAACCCGTGCAACGCACGAGCATGAAATCTAGTTAAAAATAATATCAAAGATTTCCTACGATCATAAATAGTGTCAAAAAACAAGTGTTACCTTTGGTCTGGATGAGACGGAGTAAATGAATGATGAGAACCATTATTATCTCTTATTATCAAGTGGACTTGACTTGTTGAATGGTAAGTTGCTCTCATGTTTTCTATGTCAACACATCAGCAACTACTCCGTACTATTTAAATCTGTATTAACGGGATATCAATATGAAAAGATCCATGTATTACGCATCGATTGGAGTTCAGACATCCGAGCCGGGAAATATTGATAGTTGTGTACACGTATCCATTATAGTCTAGTTGTCATCTAATAATATCCACAAACAGTCACCCGTCCTTTCCTTAAGTTTTTTTGTCAAAACCATAGGTAAACAAATGACCTGAATGTACAGAGTATAAGTAATTTAACTCTACCCAAGAAACCGTGGAATTAATCTCAAGTTTTAAGGGGGCTCATTCAAACGGGGTGGTATGCTAGTATGCACATCGTTGATGACATGAGCACGTTATAACATCTTAGTCGATGACCTGGTAAGAAAAGGACATTTTGTCTTGAATCATTCTCTTGCGCTATTGTATAAGGTTACATTTGTTATAAATAAAGTCGTTCATAAAAAATTACTTCGTAGTTTTTACCGGTAAAATGAAGGTCAAAGTGTCGTCTAGAAAACTATTAGTGTTCCACCACGAACTCATTCTTACTATAGTATATAGATAGATTCTACATCCCATCTCGCACAAACACAACAAAATATGATCAACCCACCTTATACTTATCAGCAATTGAATTCACAAAACTAGAAACAAAATGGCAGGCATCACAATAGCTCTCAGTGCTGCAAATACACTCCTCGCGGCACTCAACAATCCACTAATCAAAGAGGCCTTCCTGAGTATTTCTTATGGCAATAGGCTTAAAAAACTCAAACGAAGTGTTTCAGCTGTCAAAAACGTGCTCCTTGATTCGTCCAACATAGCTGAGCTCTCTGATATTGACCGTGACTGTATTGAGAAACTCAAAGATGCTATTTACGACGCTGATGATATGTTTGACAAGTTACTCACTCAGCTTCTGCGTGAGAACACCGTTGAGAAGGTATGTCAGTTGATTCCTTCTGTAAAAAATGAATCTAGACTTGGGCTTAGTCAACCTTTCTCTTATTCAAATGCAACAGGTGTTGTCGGGAGAGATAATGACGCTAGCAAAGTTATAGGCATGTTGCTAGATTCTAAGAAGTTTGTGTATTACCTTGCAATAGTAGGGATAGGAGGTGCGGGTAAGACCACTCTTGCTAAACTTGTTTTTGATGATAAGAGGATTACAGACGAGTTTCCGATTAGACTGTGGGTTTGTTTGTCTGATCAAGATAGAGCAATCCTTGACGTGAAACAAATCCTGTTAAAAATATTAGAATCGCTTAAACTTGAGTTATATGATAGTTTAACCGTTGAATATTTGCAACTTGAATATAGGCGTAATTTAGAAGGGAAAAGGTTCCTACTTGTTTTAGATGATATATGGAGCGAAAATATAATAGAATTACGTAACTTGAAAGAACTCTTGATGATACAAGGAAGTGAAAGTAGGATTATAGCAACTACACGATCGAAGGAGACAGCTAGAATCATAGGGAATGATACTCACCAATTGAAAGGCCTGCCCGGGGAGCATTCGGGGCGTTTGTTTGATGAAGGTCAAAGTATTGAAAGTGCAAGAGAAGAACAATGTCCAGAATTCCTACAAGGAAGTTTTTTTCAAGATGTCAACAAAGATGAGTTCGGCGATAACATCTTTGAAAAGGTACTTCAGTTACTTCCGTCTGTAAAAACGTCTCTACGGGTTAAGAAGTTAGGGTTAAGGTTTAAAGATATAGCTGATGATCATGCTAAATTTGGGCTTAGTATAAGTACCGAACCTCATAGAAGGCTTAGGGTGGAAACCTTCTCTAATGTATATGCACCTGATGTTATTGGGAGAGATGATGACGCTAACAAAGTTATAGGCATGTTGCTAGACTCAAAGATGCGTGATTATTTTCTAGCTATAGTCGGAATTGGGGGTATGGGAAAAACCACCCTTGCGAAACTTGTTTTTGGTGATAAGAGGATTACTGACGAATTTCCCACTAGATTTTGGGTTTCTGTGTCTGATCAAGATGGAACATCACTTAATGAGAAACAAATCCTCTTAAATATTCTAAAGTCGCTTAGAAGTACGGTTGGTATTAATTCATCGGTTAATATTCTGCGACGTGAATATCAAAGTAATTTAAAAGGGAAAAAGTTCTTACTTGTTTTAGATGATATATGGAGCGAGAAAATTATAGAATTGGATAACTTGAAAAAACTCTTGAAGATTGATGGAAGTAAAAGTAGGATTATAGCAACTACGCGATCGAAGGAGACGGCGAGAATCATAGGGAATACATACGAGTTGGAAGGCCTTTCTGACGAGCATTCACGATGCTTGTTCGAGATGGTGGCATTTCAAGATGGAGATAAACAACCTGAATTAGTTGAGATTGGGGAGCAGATAGTTAAGAAATCATCTAATGTTCCCCTCGCTATAATGGTGATAGGTAGCCTATTATATGGTCAGCCCATAGATAAATGGCAGACATTTCTAACGAGTGGGTTCAATAGATTATCTAAGGGCATGGATGAAATTATGTCTATATTGAAGATTAGTTATGATCATCTTGATCCTTCTCTAAAAAGTTGCTTTGCTTATTGTGCTATATTTCCCAAGGATTTTCTTATAAAAAAGGAGACGATAATACACATCTGGGATGCGCAAGGATACATTGTACCATTTCACAAAGATCAAAGTATTGAGAATGCAGGTGAAGAATACTTTTCAGTGTTGCTTCAAAGATGCTTCTTTCAGGATGTAAAGAAGGATATGTTTGGAGATGTGTTCTCATTTAAAATACATGACCTTATGCACGATCTCGCTCAACGAGTATCAGGCAACGATATTTGTGTGATAAATTATAGTATGCCCCATCCTGAACATAAAGTTCGCCATGTACTTGTCGGCGATTCCATATCCAAACCAATAGATCCTAGTATTGTCTTTAACATTACTAATAAAAGTATGATCCGTACATGTCTAATGTTTCATACTGGTGAACTTTTGTTGCCGAACCCAAATAGGCAAGATGGAGATAGAGAAGAATTGCTTACATTTGAAATACCCAAGAATTGGGGGTACTTAAGGGCATTGGGCTTGCGGTGCCGAAATATTAGAATTCCTGATACAATTGGCAACTTATTGCATTTAAGATATCTCAATCTTTCCTACAGTAGAATGAAAAAACTCCCAGATTCCATTGTAAAGTTGTATAATTTGAAGACACTAGACATAAGTTATTGTGAGTATTTGAATGAGTGGCCAAAAGAATTTAGCAAATTGGTGAATCTCACTCATTTGTACTGGGAATGTTGTTACCGGTTGAAGTGCATGCCAGTTGGTATGAGTAAGTTGAGTCACTTACGTAGGCTGACTGATTTTGTGGTTGCGGATGAGAGCGCAAGTGGGATGCAACGCTTTGGGCAACTTAAAGATCTTAGAGCTATTGCAATGAATCTCAAGGGTTGCATATCCATAAGTTTCAATGACAATTTTAAGAGTGCAGAGGGATACGACTGGGAAGGGAGTTGCTTGGAGGACGCCCAACATCTCACCCAAGTGGAAATAGATTTTCATTTTTCTTTTGGTTATGGAGGAAAGGAAGAAGATGTGATGGAAAAAATGAAGCCAAACCCCAATCTCAAGAGTTTTATGTTGAACCGTTATTCCGGCGGGAAAATAGCAAGATGGGGAAGAGCACGGGATAACTGGGGTACCTTTCTCCCCAATCTTGTGGTTATCAAAGTCGAATACTGCCTACGATTGCAAGAACTGCCAGTGCTCAGTAAATTGCGACATCTAAAATCTCTCCATCTCAAATGGCTGAGGAATCTGGAGTACATGGAAGAAGAGGTGACAGATAGCATTGGCTTGGAATTTTCTGGGTCAAGATCTTTGGACACCACATTCTTCCCTTCCCTTGAATCTCTTGAATTAGATACCATATCTAACTTGAAGGGATGGTGGAGATCGAGTGATAGCAACAAGAGCCATCGCGAACCCGCCTTTCCTAAACTCTCTCGTCTGATTATTTACGATTGCCCTCGCCTAGTCTCATTTCCACCCTGTCTAAGCCTCCCAACGCTAGAGCTGAGAGGCAACAGTACAGGATTGAGGATAAGAACAGCAAATGGAGAACATGCATCATCTTCCTAAAGCTCGGTTTGTTTCTGATGTTTCATCTTTTGCCATTATGTATTGTGGTTTGTGGTTTGCCTGTAATTATTTTGTTGTAAATATACTTGTGATAAAAAAAACCTTGAGTAACATTGTTGTTGTCCTCTTTGTACTGTACAGCAACTCTCATTATTTCATAAAATGTTTGAGAACATGCAAACGGGTCGATAACATGTCAATAGCAGCATTGTCTTATGTTAGGTAAGCCGTATGATAATACAGAAATATATAGAAAACGAGATAGAGTGATACGACTCAGTTGAAATGTAGAGATAGAGTGAGAAAAAGAAAAAGAAAAAGAAAAAAAAACCAAGTTCATCAGCGCAATTGAAATCAAAACCCTAAACCCTAATTGAAAATCACAAAAATATGTCGATTGTGTAACAGCCCTAAATTTTCGCGATCAAAAACGATAAACCAGCAGTGGAAAATTTAAAGCTGTCACTCCACACTTAGCTCACAAAGCCAAGTGCAAGGTATATATGTAGAAACATACTTAGAACGATAAAGTATTTGTCGTAAAAATTATCAAAGTAAATAAGATGTTGCAGCGGAAGACTTGTCTTACAGAATTCGAAACAATAAGTAAAATCAAAACCCAATTACAATAAACTTATAAGAGTGTATAAATAAATTAAGACGAAATGTTTATCCAAAATCCTTCCTCACTCGTATACTCCCAGATCCAATATGCACCCATGCAGCATCAAGTGTACCTATCCAACTGTACCCGAAAACAAAGACAGGTACAGGTTCCAGTGGGGGAACGACCCAAGACATAAGGACGTCAGCAAAAGCTGAGTTTTAAGTAGATAAGAAACAATAATAAGTTTACAAAGATAAATCAATCAAACTAAACCGGATAAAGTGAGATTCCAAAAGCAGCATTTCCAATAGCAATTATCAAAACATTCAAAAACCAAAACTTTTACCACCTGTGTGCCAAGGTCCTACCCTTGACACGGTCTAGAGGCACCACCTGTGCTTTGTTAGACTCATAAAAGTGCGCAC
>JAGPOY010006746.1:2121-12245 GCA_018983105.1 Silene uniflora | reverse complement strand
TCAACATACAAACATCCACTCTCTCTCATCATCTGGTATCATCCCTCTTACATCTCTTCAATCACACTTATCTCTAAGTCACTGACTTGAGCGTCGGAGTGAGTTCGCACGGCCCCAAGCCGTGCCCTCCGTTTGTTCATCTTTGCAGGAAGATACAAGAGGATCAAGCCTCCATCCGACATCTTACGAGCTTACGTGTACAACAAACTTGCTCCCATAATTACCCTCGTAATTACACCCGGAACAATTTAGTAGCAGCTAACATCGCCACACACAACAATAACCGAAATACTAAAAAAATTGAAGATTCAGATTTTTAATATTAATGAGTTATTTTTGATAATTTCTTCGTTAAATAAATTTTAAAATATTGATTTTGTACGGAGTAAAAATAATGATTCTGTAAATAAATGATGATGGTAGAACATGGGGTAGTGTGGGCCAATAAAATTAAATAATGAACTTTCAACCACGGGCTGACAACTCAGCCTTATGGTTGTTTGTTTTATAAAGAAGATTGTATATCAATTAATTCTCTTCTTTTCAATTTAATTATCTTTAAAATTAAAGTTTTAAAGTAAAGCAAAAAACCCCTATTTTTTGTTTAACAAATTTAATTTGTAAGGCAATAATTTTATAATGTCATATTTTTTCAATTTATTTAATTATCTTTAAAACTAAAGTTTTAAAGTATTATTACGGAGTAGTACGATATGTCTTCTTATTAGTTAAATTTGATCTTCTATTGTCTTATAGCTCGTGTAGTTTTGAAAGAACCTGACTTATATAAGATGAAATAAAATTATTTGCACGGAAATAAACACAAAATTTACTGAAATTGCACAGTTGTGAATAGTTTTTTACTTTGAAATCCAGATATAAATATTTTTAAACTTGTACAAATTGTTAAACTCGTTTTCTTTTGGCGAAACCTGTGCACGAAACAAAATGAAAATTTGTACCTGTTCATATTTAAAATGAGAATTTAAACTCATATTTCGTTTAATAATATTTGTACGTAGTGTAACAGGTTAAAATTAAAATTTCGACCCGGTACACGTTTAAATTTATAAAGTGGAACTGTTAAATATTTGAAAATAGAATAACTATAAGACTTTATATGTAGGTGGTGTTATTAATAAAAGAGTTTTAAAGTATGACACTATGACTGTCTGTCCGTCTTGTTGAACAATTTATGTAACACAAATTATAGAGTAATAAGAAGGATTTCGCATTATGAGACTGTGCGATGATTACGTAAAAAGACAAATCCTTCGATTAGCAAAATATGGTTGAATTTTTTCGCATGCATCGTCTAAAGTATGAGACCGTCTCACACAATAATTGTATATTGTATAAAGGCATTATACCAACGTGCCAATTCAATATAATGCTTAATAAAAGCTCTCATTCCAGAATAATTCGTAAAATGAAATAAAGAAAGACCCTAATGTTACGGTATAAAATCATTATTCCTTATTAAACCCACTCACGCACTCAAATTGTTTTCGAAATAATATAAGGACCTCATTTCGACCCTTGTGTTGATTCTAACCGACCCGTGACTCATGTAATCTTACTTGTCTTTTGACCCGAGCGATACAATCCGATATAATGCGTTAGCTATATGCTCATAGATATATACATGTACTTGTGAGTTGTGAATGAAGGAAAAGATGTCAGTTAAATAATGGATTAGCAAACAATAGACTTTGGGCTAAATTTACTGCATTTACCCATTACAAACCCTAGATCCACCTTATTAATAAGCCAAAAACACACAATTATCATGTCACTCAACCTCACCATCATTTGTTGTCAAATAAAAAAAAATCACCGTCATTCCCTTAAAATTATCACTGACAATGGTAATACTTATTTTGCCCTTCTTTTCCCCCTTTATCACCATCATGATTCATAAGTCCATATTCACTATACTCTTCGATGGCACCCTATCCCGTTAATCCTCATCATGCAACTGTACAAAACATTGATTTTTTTCCGGTTTGTATATTACTCCGTATTTAATTTAATATTTGATATACTTGTGAAAGTATGGGAAATTCATAGACTGGTTTTAAAATTTGATCAAATACATATTTGTTTATTTTCCATTTTTTTCGATTTAGTTAATTTTAGCAATGATTTTTATTTTCTTTCTATTTTTTTTCCTTAAACCTAAAATCTAAAAAATTTCTGGATGGTTGACTTTATTTGAGGTATTTTTAATTTTTTTTCGGTTTCAATATTTTCATACTCGCTTTTAATTTAATTATTATATATTGGCCCCAAGATGATGGTTTTCTTCCTTTCTGTAATATAATTGTATGAAATAAGACTTTCTATGAATATGAATTTTTTCTTTTTTTTTCTATTGAATGATAAAAATTCTAATTCATTCATTTCTATCCCATTTCACTCACATTTTTTCACTAATGTTTGAATAAATTTTATATTTATCGACTGGTGTAATCAAAAGAATATTTCTTAATCATGTCTTTACTACTTTGCAGATTGGATATTTTTAACAGTTAGATTTTGATATATCATAACAATAAGTATAAGTGAATTTGATAATGAGCAATTTACACAAAGCACACATTAAGCATATCATATCAAATTGATTCTTCTATATAAATGTTGATGAGGGAACGTGGTAGGGTTGCTATTTAAATAAATATAAAATATGTACTTTCAACAACAGTGCGACACCTAAGCACTGTGGTTGTTTGTTTTATAAAGAATATTCCTTTTTCTCCGCTCCTTTCTTTCGCTGGGTATCATATAATATACACAATACTTCTAATACTGCCTCTGCCGACTGGCCTCTGATGTTCGCTATAACATGCTAGTGAATTTGGAAATGGAGAAATAACTTCGTATTTGGTAGAGGTGATGACAATGCTATAGATCCCGTTTGATTCCTACATCGGGAGTTTAGTACATCGAAGAATGCGTTCGACCTATTCTCTTTATTTAATTCTGCTCCAAGTACAACTAGCGAGGAAATATTTGTTACATGGCATCCGCCTTCCTTCGGTTGGTTTTTGCTAAACACAAACGGAACCTCAAGACGTAATGCCAGAATGCAGGTTGCGGAGAAATTATTCGGGACGATTCTGGTAATTTTGTTTCAGCTTACTTCTTTTCTTGTGGTATTTGTAACTCAATGCGCGCTGAAATGCGGGCTCTATTGGCCGGTCTAGAGCATGCACGTTCCCTTTACATCACCATGTTGTTGGTTCTTATCAACAATAGTTCATGTGTTAGCTTCTTTCATGAAGAGCAGCTCAGTAGTAATGGTTTATGACCCTTGGTCCAGCGATGCAAAGAACTGATTAAGCTTGATGGTTGGTCGGTTAAAGTTGATCGTTCTTACAGAAAAGCCAATCGCGCAGCTGACTGGCTTGCCAATCGAGGAGTTAATTCGGCCTCATCTATTACTACTCTATTTGCTCCACCTACTGATTTACGCCCTATTCTTCGTGAAAATGTATTAGGTGTTTCTATTTCTCGTATTATTGCTAGTTAATTTCCTCTTATGTGCAAAAAAAAAAATTAGCTACACCAAGTCGGGTTGAACAGGTCGGTTAGGTGGGGTTATAGAAAAATTATATGTTTGGGTCAGGGTTGAGACAAATGATTTGTTTATGTAATTAGGTCGGCTTAGGATTGGGGTAGTGGTGACTCATTCATAGTTGACGCAGACGCGAACATGCCACAACCCGATCTATTTGCCAGGTTTAGATAGATGGAGTTATTGATTGTAGGGAAGCTTTATCTTGAGCTCTCCTAACTCCTTCAACCATCACCTTTTTTTTCAGTAGGTAAAGTTATGAACCTCCCCTTACACTTCTCATAAGAAGAAACACTTCCTTTTTGGTACAGATATAATAGGAACACCCGTAGTCTAAGATCCACTCTCCCTTAGCCTCAGACTTTCTATCAAGAGTAAATCACCATCCTCACACTAGACTGCCACAACTGCAACTCCTTTATCCTCAGACTCGACACTTTTATGTCCTCTTTCACTTAAGGCCACTCATATTATATATGTCCAAGTTCCTTATAACAGTAACACTTCACCTTAGAGTTACGACGTCAGTGCTTTTTTGAAGATCTAACGCCTATACCGTCAGCTACTAGTGCACCACCAAGCTCTGAGGTGCTTGAACTCGAACCTTGCGTCGACAACTTATTTACTTTGAATAGAACAACGATAGTCTCATCTAAGGTTAGAGTTTTCATTCCCACTAACCAATTAGTAATCGATTATTATAGTGATTGGTATTTGGTGGGGATGTCAACAACATTAGCGCCTTGTCTTCCTCCTTTTTTTTTGGCAGCTTTTTCTTCCTCCTTGAATGCTTCATCAAGGCTAACCAAATGGGTGATCGGGCCATTAAACTTGCTAAGGTGATCCTGCAAATTTGAGAAAGTCTTTTTTTCAAGAATAGTTTATTATTTGCTAGAGACTTCGCATTTCAAATGTTCCCTAACTTTGTCCACAAACTCTTAGGGTTGTCTTCATTAACAACGCTATTCTTGAATTTCGTTGCAAAGTCCAACCGAATAGTTGAAAATTGCTCGTACTTTCATCTCACTCTACCCCGCTTCTTTTAGATCGTTGGGCTTCTTGTCCTCTAAGGTCTCATGTAACCCTTGATGTATGAGGATATCCTTCACCATAAGATTTTAGTGGAAGAACTCTCTCACATCTTTATTGTATTAATCAACAAGATCACCTACAAAGAACTCTTTGTAACCCTACAATTATGAGAACTCTCAAATTAGGCTATTTAGGCGCTCTCTCACAACTTTTTGGTATAATTATGAGAGCAACCTAGCCAATCCCAATCCCAATTTATTATATAAGGTAGTACAAATATCCTTAGAAAACAATCTACCTTCTTAATCCCCCTTAATCCCTCTTTCCCCGTATATACTAAGAGAATAAAAAATCTCAAAAGTTTTTCCTCCAAACTCATCTACTTAAGTACTTATATAAGGAAAGAAATGATATCTTGTCATTAAATTCTCAATTGTAATGTTTTAATCAAAATAAAATAAAAGTGGTATAAAATTATAAAATACAAATTTGTTAATATTTCTTAGAGAATGACTTGATACATACTTACACTTATAAAACATAAATATAAACAAAGGTAGCTGAAAACTGAAAAGGTAAGTGAAACCTGAAAAGGTAACTGATAAGGTAGCTGAAAATTAGTAACTGATAAGGTAGCTGATTATATAAAACAATGTTTGGCAAACTAACTAAAAAGGTAACTGATTTTAATGAAATGACGTAAAAGGATATGATAATTATTTAATAGTATAGATTTAAGGGGTAAAAAGGGAAAATAAAACCAAATCAGATACCTGAAATCTCAAATGCTACTCTAGGTAGCTTTTCATTTCAGGTAGCTTATTTGGTTAAATAAGCTACTTACCAAACGCGTACACAAAAATAAGGTACCTGAAATTTTGGTCCGTGAAAGAGGTAAATTCATTAAGATTATTTAATTTATTTCTCATATCAAAATACAATAAGGTGAAATATAAAAAAAATGAAGGAATAAATTTGGAATGGATAAGTAATACACACTAAATGGTAAAAACTATCTAAATACCGCGCATTTATTGCGCGGGATTTATACTAGTCAATAATATATATATTTCAGAAATCAAGAGACTTTTATGTAATTAAATAAATCTATACAAATTAATTATAGTTTTAAATCGATAGCGTTGTGTAATGGACCTGAACAAGAGACTTCAATGTAAATATTATATAGTTTTGGTTGAAATATAAATTTAGAAAATACCAGAATATGGTGAGTTTCCTTAAAATAAACATGCTCCACTTATGATATTAATTAGTACAAAGATGTTAATTATTTAACATACACAAATATAATATAAGTATGTTATATTTTGGAAACTCTTAAAAGGTAAATAAATCAATCTAGATATTCAAAAAATATAATATTCCATAATTCATTAAATTTTTAATTTAATTAATAAATAATAATAATTGTTCTTAAATAATATTATATTCTAATATTTCATATTTATTTTAAATATTATTCTAAAATATATTCTAATATTTCAGATTTATTTAAATATATAATTATAATACAACTAGTTAATCAACTAATATGATTTAAAGCAACAATAATAACAACGGAAGTAGTGAAAGTCATACTAGCAGCAACGAGAGTAGTAAAATTAACAACAATAAATGCGGGAGTTGAAAGAAAATGACGGCGGGAGAAGTGAAAGTAATAGTAGTCACAACACGTGTAATGAATGAAAGTAACAACAAAAACAATGGGAAGAGTATGAAAAATTAATTAACAATTCGATTTTAGAAAAATTTTAGTTTATTTAAATATATGAGTTTGACAAAACTAACAGGTTAACCGTAAAAATAACAGTAGTTACAGAAACAACAATAACTGAAGAAGTAGTTTCAAAATTGTAACAGGGGAGGTAATTTAAGTAATAATATTAACAGCGGGAGTGGTGAACGTATCTCATAATTTGTTGATTAATTTTTACATCTCATCATAATTTCAAGAAATAAATTGTTAATGTATGTGTTAACCAAATTTAGCGGGAGTGGTTAGCATGGTATTGTTGCGTGCCCGGGGAGGATTAAACCTCCTCGTCATCAACAAAAAAAATTTAGTGAATCATATTTCATAACAAATAAAATTTAAATCAATATATCTATCTATATTATTAAAGAAAGCTTTTTTCGAGCGATGTGATTGGTTGAAGAATATAATAAGATGATTCAAAATAAAAATAGGAAAAGATAAAAAATTTCGAGTCTCCTAAATTCGTGAAATACAGTCTACATCATTATATTTTGTGATATTTGTATAAGATTAATTTTGTCATTGTACGGAGTAGTAGTTACGTTCTATACTTCTAAATTGTCTATAACTTTTGCTAACAGTATTTGAGTTGAATTCGGGTATTTGTCTCCCTGTATAAAAGAAAATTGAAAATATCTTATGTTTACGTATCATCTTCCTTCCCAAATTTATTGTTTTTGTTAATAGGAGTATGTTGTTGTACGTGATTTGTGTTCATAATTATTGCTTTTATTGTGGTTCTAATTGTAAATCGTGATTTTCTTATAGCTCTTTTACGTTAAAAACATATGTTTTGTTAAATAATCATTAGATCTGATTTATACGTTCAAGTATTTTATAGGATACGGCCGAATTTTTTCATTACTAATATGTTTTTTGGTTTTCTTATGCAGATCAGATTGTAAGCTTTTTGCATTGCGGATGGTGAAGGTGTTGATCGTATAGAGGACATTAACACAAAAGTTAGTTCGTCGTATCCATGGTAAACCCTCATAACAAATAACTAACATGTTATACGAGTAACTTCGATGGAGTAACAATAATCGATTTAACATTAAAATTGTGGGTGCGGTTTGGAACTTCATGGTAAGTAGTCTTTCTAACTTCATGCTAATTTTAAGAAGTGATAGGATCTCTCGATTGTTTAATCGACATGTCATATGAAAAAATTAAACAGGCCATACAGTTCACATTTTTTTGGGTGCAAATACGGATTCACATGTGTTGACATATCTATAAGCTTCTTATGCATCGTTTATTTGTGTCGCTTTTCCAATAAAAAAAAACACCATGATATAGGATTTGTCGCTTTGATTCATGATTTTTCTAATTTGTAAGCGTATTTATGTTTATTACTAATTAAAATAATTCGTGATATCAGTTTGTTATTAATAAAAATTCTAAAATTAACCCCATTGCCGATAGTATACAAAAGCATGTTTATTTCAAGTGTGGATAATAGGGTTGGTATAAAAAAGTGAAGCCTTTCTATAGAGTGGCATTTGGTTAAGGTCTCTTTGCAACACATTAGGTAAGGACAGATATACAAAAAAATTATTATGGTCTTGTGTTTTACAAGAAGATTTCTAGGTAGTATTGCCGTATTGAGTAACTCCTCCTTACATTATTGTTTTAACAAGAAAATTTTAATATGTTAGTGGTATAGTTTTAGTCTTTGAGGTGGTTGTAGTGTTGTATTTTAACTTTGATTAGGTAAATCACACGACATTAAAATATAATACTCATTGCTCTTAACCTTCGATAATGATGGTAGAAATAAAACGATTTTCATGCTAACCCAAGCTGGTTGATTAGTACCAAGACATGTGCAACAATCAGAAAGCTAATCCTCCTAAGTTTGTACCATTTCCACCAAACTGTTTTCGATCTACACTCAGAACATGGTCATTTTTTTCTTATACAATCAAACTAATTAACTTGATATGTAATTCGTTAAGGTACTCACACCTACATGGAGTAGTCATATATTTGTTAAATATTTTCTCGATATCGCCATATCGGTGTGCTGGGATCTTGGAGAACAGATGATGATCAATTTTGATTAAAAGCGTTTTTAAAATACGGTTACACTCCAATGAAAAGATGATCACGAGTGTTAGACAACATGTTTAACAATTTTTTCAAGCGATCATAGAGAGTCCAAATAGTGCGAAAACTTAACGACATAATAATACTACGTATTAGCATACTTCACGAATTACTTAAATTCTATCACAAATTCTCAACTACATATTAGTATTGATTAAGGAGAGAGTTGGCAAGAGGGCAGCATAATTGTATTCGTCTATATACATAGCGGCTGGGTATAAAAATAATATTTATGCTTAAATTGCCCCTGAAAAGTGAGTGTCTCTTTGTAAAATCGCGAGTACAAAAACTATATTAGTGCTATCAAACTACTCAAACACCCCTTAATTTTACACATCGACATATCGCTAAAGTTAATTAGGCTTCATTAATTAAATAGAGTAACTCAACGATATTCATCAACGGTTTTTTAAATTTAATTTTGAGATACATATATGGCATTTCTTACGTTTTTAGAATAACGTCGTCAAAATCTCTGGTCATGGTCGTAAGCGAAATAAAAATTAGATGTATATGAATATATGATAGATGAACCATCTCAACCAAAACCTTAAGGTGATGGTTGAAGACCAACTATTATAAATATTCTTATTACGCTCCCTCACTCAAATGTCCATTGGGCTTGAAGAGTGGTTAGTGTGCACAGGCTCCCCCGTACCGTGTGCTAGGTTTCCACTTCGTGGGTTTTTGAGGGGTTTTGAGGTTGCCAGGATTCGAACCCGTGACCTTTGATGGTTGAAGCCTAACTATTATAAATATTCCTATTAGTATATTTGCTCAAACTCAAATTATAAGAACACGATTAATAAGTCAACTATCGAGTGTATACAATATAATGTTTAGTACTTTAATTAATCTATTGTACTTCGCTTAAATTCTTACATTTGTAAGAATAACAATTTCAATGAATAGAAAGAAATGATTCTTTTACGACAATTTTAGATGATACACAATAACATTTATAATTACCAAATTATACACGAATAACGCGATAAAACATGTTAGGGTATGAAATTATTAATTGGGCATGAACTATCACCTAAGTATTTTAATTGAGATAGTCTGTTTACACAGTATGAGAGCCAGTATAATCAAGAGATCACATAGTTAAATCTCACTACCCCTCCTTTTTAAAGTGTAATATTACCTTAAAACCCAAAGAACATTAGTGTGAGGGGCGTGCTACAGTATAAAATCATTGGTTAAAGACCTCGATACACCTTAAGCTTGAATATTAAAAATTGGCCCGGGCATCGCCCGGGCATTAAGTCTAGTATATATATAAAAGAGAGTTTTTCCAGGCATTCCTATTGGCCGGTTGATTAAAAAATTAATAAAAGTTCAAAACAATTAGAATTTCTTGATAACAAATTAGACATCAAAATATTCTAATCTTACACGGTTTCCTAATTCCTAATTTTACCATAATAGCAATTGCCCTTTTTTACAAACACTATAAAAACAATTGATTGTCGACTACAATTTTGCACAAATATTCTTGCAAATCTGCCTTCATCTCTTAGAACGTCTCTTATCTTCTCTCATTGTTTTTGCAACGTGCTACCATGGGCACTCCTAAACAAGCAGCGGTTGGCGAGCTCGCTATTGGTTGGTTTGTTATTGGAGAAG
>JAGPOY010006745.1:0-10126 GCA_018983105.1 Silene uniflora | reverse complement strand
TGAAAAGACCAAGAGTTATTCAGCAAGCAAATGCATGAGTTAATATAATTAAAGTGTACTGAATACACCAACCTCTGAGTAAATGATGAGTTCTTCCAAGTGTTTTAAACTTCTCATTAACTGATAAATGCCTAAGAAATAGTCTTCAGAGAACGCATGCAATTCCAAAACCACACACTTCCATCTATTTTGTGAAAGACACAAACATTGGATTGCATCGAGGAATTGCTGAAATTGACATATAATGTCAGTAACGTCTCAATCACTAGTCAAATCACAGAGGAATAAGCCAAAAGTTCATACTCCCTCCGTCCTGATCATTTATTTATCTTTGGTTTTGGCACAAGGAACAAGAAAAGGGGAGGGAACCATTTGTAGTGGTTGTTAGTGGATGACAAGTGAACCATAATGGATGTGTATGAACAAATTACACATGAAAAACCTTCCTAATATAGAATGGTAAACACACGAATGAGACACCCTAAAATGGAATAGGTAGACAAATGACCGGGACAGAGGGAGTAGAGGAATAAGCCAACAAATAAGCAGTCAATAAATGATCAGTAATAAAAGAGTTAGCATATTAACTTAATTTACTACGTGAGCACATGATTTAACATTAGGCAAGCTAACGGGTATGCTAACATTTGTTCCCATGGGTAAGTTGTGTGAGTAAAAAAATAAGGGTATTGGCAGAGAGAGGTGGAGGCTAGCAGAGTTGTTGCCCCCCTCCTTAAAGATGAAAAAGTAATTCGCCCCCTAGCATTTCAATTCGATTTCCACCACCCTAAACCTGAATCCTGGCTCCGTCATTGCCCCCTAATAGGCCTTGAAAATGAATTGTGTCCTAAATTAAAGGAAATCATAATGGACTTTTGAAGAAAAGTATGAGATATTACCACTGCAGCAAGATGTGACAGTCGGAAAACTTCAACATCTTTGAACTTCCCCAAAAACATTTTAAGCATTGTATTATATTCATCAGCATCATCGTCGTCGGAATAATATCTATCACTGAAAAAATCTTCAATGTGCAAATCACGAACAGAAGAAACATCAATGATGACTGGTAAGGAGCATACATTCAGAGCCAAACTTTTAAGTTTGGGGATATCAAGCAACATGAGTTTATTCTCCTCGTAATATTCATCCTCATGAACAAGAGATAATCTATCAATGTTTGGAGCAGTGAAACTCAGCTTCTTTATCTCATAAGGATTCACAATAAGGAGTTCTTGTAAGGAAGGGCAGCCAGATATAAATTGTTGGAATGCTTCCTCACACATAATGACAGATTCAAGTGTTAACTGCTTTAGAGATCCCAAGATGACTTGAAGTTGGGGATCAATTCTGAAACCACGGAGTTCGAGTCTAACAAGAGATTGACTTATGAGATTAGGAAGGAACGAATCATCACATATTGAAGTATAAAATTTAATTTCCTTGGCTTGTCTACCCAACGCAAACCTCAACCAAATTTTCACATCATCAACATCCTTGCTTTCGAAAGACTCGCAGGGACGTAGACAAAGATGAAATGTATCAATGGAGAGTCTTTTGTGAAGCACCAATACATTGCGGATGAAAATGTTGAACTTCCCAAAGCAATCGTTATCCCCTTGATAGTTATTAAGAAATTCTTGAAAGACAAACTTAAGAGTAGGAAGCAAAGTCCAAAGGTTTCCAAAACGACGAAGCAAGACGGTTCTAACAGCATCAGGAGTGGGCATATAAGAAAGAATGTGGACAATAACTTCATCTGGCATTTCACTCAGTCTATCTCGGCCCACATCAGCCTCTGAACAACTCTTACGTTTCCGGGAACTTAAATTCATGCTTCTCAAGGGATTACCTAATTTAATAATTTCAAAAATAAAACTTGATTCAGATTTCAGACAACACCACATCTCAAGCAATCCAAAGTAACCAAGGATAATAAATAAATTAGATGCATAAACATTAAATAAACTAATTAATAAAAACTTGATTAATAACCCATCTGAAACTAATTAAGGTCAATGTTTACGACTACGCCTCCTTTCAAGTCATTTCTATACGTTTGTTCAAATTATGCGAGAGGAATTTTAAACAAAAGGTATGGAAAGGACTCGGGAATACATATCTAAACCATTGAGAGGAGATGGAGAGGGGAAGTAATGGAGACGGTCCAAATTGGGTGTAATAATTACAAGCAGAATCGTAAATAATGTGACCAAGAAATTGTTAAACGAAACAACATGTATGAGGTAATGAATATGAATGAAACCGCAATATACCTGATGAAGATGAAGAAGAAGATGAAGAAGAAGATGAAGAGGGTTTCCTCTGGACAGAACACAAAGATAAGTTGATTTTCTCCTTAACAACCCTCTTTTATTTTTCAGTGGAGAGTGAGCTAGTAGCTCAAGTTTTTTTTGGATGCGAAACTAGTAGCACAACTAAACCCGATAAAACTCGACTCCGGCACAAATAACTCTCCAATTGATTCGACCCAAATCTTAAAAGAATGATTTGATGCAGCTTAAGAAGTTAAGAGCATATCATTACCATTATCATTATCATTATTTGGAAAGTGTAACAGTAAGTATATATTCGTTTGACGGAGGATCAAGAAAAGTTGGAATTAATTTAGTAAATAGGGTAAATAGGTCATTTGTGACGGATTCGTGTCTAGCAATTAGGTCTCGTGTCGTGTTCGTGTCGATCAACTTACATAAATGGGTCGTTAAGTCTCAACCAAACCTAATTTTATGTTAGGTTAGTGTCATGTTTTCGTGTCGTGTTATCTGCCTCATAACAGTTGTTTGAAACACGTGGGCATAACTTTATAAAGTAATACTTCTCCGTTTCATTTTATTCTTTACGTTTGTTTTTTCGGCACTATTAATTAGTAAGGAGAATCTTCAATATAACTTCTAATATACAGAGTATAACATAAAAAATAGTCATGTGAGATCTTATTTAAATCGTCCCACCGAGTGCATTATGAATATCAAATTTTTATAATTTTTAATAACATGTAACGAAATATATGAACAAAGAAAACATGCATTGATATATGTGTATAAAGTAAACGTAAAAAATCAAATGGTACGGAATAAGTACACTATTATACTTATGGATTTAAATTTGTAAGACCCCTTGTTTTATAAAGTAGAACGGTTTTTCTAAAATGTGTTCTTGGGACACATTCTTAAAAAACTGTTTATATAAAATTATTTTAGAAAATGTTCTCACAAATTAATGCGTTATTCAAAATTTCACGTCTTAAGTTAATTTTCATAAATTCATTTAAGCAAATCCATAACACCCAAACTTTAGTCATTTGACCCAATTAACCCTTGGAACCTATATACACATTTTAGTAGTCCAGGTAAAATTCATTTTTCATAAAACAAAATTAAATATTTTAAAATAAGGATTAACCAAATAAAGTATTTTAAAAATCCAACGTTTAGATTGTTTGTGTTCTTCAAAAAGTCGTTTTGTTTTAACCTTGAGGGAAGGATCTATTTGCATGACGCCATTAAGTTGTGACTTATACAAAAACACGTCCTTTCCTTAGAATTTATAAAAAGGAATATTAGTTTAAAGACACCATATATTGTGATTAAAGTTGGACGACTACTGAATTTCCAGATTCTGTTGAAGAAGGGTAACTGAAGTGAACCCAAATATCCTATCTAATATTCATGTATCTAAACGGTGTCGCGAAAATCACATGTTAAGAACAAATGAGACACATCCTCACCACAATTTTAACACCAACACAAATATTCAGGCTAAATTCCATTACCAGTCAAGCAAGAAGCCTAAAAATCAGGACCCAAAAGATTACACATCATCAAAATAGGCTTCCTATAATTATACATCAGCTGATTTCAAGCTGCTATACTAGAAGTCTAGAACTAGAAATATATATCCAGATGATTCTGTTTTCATCATTCAACTGATTTCGATTAATAATACTATTCAAGCAAAGAGTGCCCTGGCACTTGTTGAAGCTCGATACATGCTTGACAAATTCCAGCTTCTCATCTCCTGTTAACCGACGCATAGTGGTTAGGATTACCAATTTGTCCAAGACAATTGCGATTTTGAGTAAGAACTCAACTTGTTGAAGCTATCGATTCCAAGATTTAACGTATCCACGGACAGTGCCAGTCTTAAGTTTTGGCATCACACAATCTGTAGAAAACTCAAAAGGGGGCATATCGAACCTAGCCTCCAAATACAGAAAAAAACTGCATATCATAAAAGAGATGAAGATTCCCGACATTTCCTGATGGGAAAAAATTCAGAAAATAACTTGTTTTCATAATTCAATGGCTTGCTCGTTGCAATATTTTGCTTCTTAAGCAAAGAGTACACTAGCATTTGGCGACGACCTATGAAAACTTGACACACGTTTAACAAATTCAAGCTCCTCTGCTGTTGTTAATCTATAATACTTTTTGCTGGGAACAATTACCAATTTTTCCAAGCAAGCCGCGCTTCTGAGCACAAATTGAACTAATTGAAGCCAACTATCCGAAGGTTTCGCATAGACATGGAGAGTGACACTCTTAAGTTTTGGCATCATGCAAGGAGAACAAAAATCTACAGGCAGCAAAGCAGTACTGGCTCCACCATTCCAACGCTGTGAAGGTGAACAGACCAAGAGTTACTCAAAAGCAGGCAAATGCAGAAGCTTATATAATTAAAGTGTACTGAATACACCAACCTTTGAGTAAATGATGAGTTCTTCCAGGTGTTTTAAACTTCTCATTAACTGATAAATGCCTAAAAGGTAGTCTTCAGACAACGCCTCCAATTCCAAAACTACACACTTCCATCTATTTTGTGAAAGACACAAACATTGGATTGCATCTAGGAATTGCTGAAATAGACATACAATGTCAGTAACGTCTTCTCAATTTCTGGTAAAATCATAGAGGAATAAGCCAAAACATCAGAGGTTTAAGCCAAAAGATGAGCAGTTAATAAATGATAAGTAATGAAAGAGTTAGCAAATTAACTTAAATGATTTAGCATTAGGCAAGCTAACAGGTATGCTAACATTTGTTCCATTGGGTAAGTTGTTTGAGTCGAAAAATAAGGGAGCGTACACCTCATGCATAGAAAGAGAAGGGGGAAGGGGACCTTGAAGAGTTGTTTGTGCTCCCCTCTTAACATAAACAAGTAATTTGCTCCCTAGCATTTTAATCTGATTTCCACCCCCCTAAAGCTGAATCCTGCTCTGCCATTCCCCCCTAACATGCCTCGATAATGATAGGTATCATAAATTAATGGAAAGCATAATGTTCTTTGCAAGAAAGTATGAGAAATTACCTTTGCAGCATCATGTGACAATCGGAAAACTTCAACATCTTTAAACTTCCCCAAAAATATTTTAAGCATTGTATTACATTTATCGTCTTTGCCGCAAAAATAATTATTTAAAAAATCTTTGATATACAAATCACGAACAGAAGAAACATCAAGGACGACCGGTAGGGAACATACATCCAAATGCAAACTTTTAAGGTTGGGGATATCAAGCAAAAAGAGATAATCCACGTCATATTCAAACTGAACAAGAGATAACTTAGCAATGTTTGGAGCACTGAAACTCAGCTTCTTTATCACAAAAGGATCCACAATACAGAGTTCTTGTAAGGAAGGGCAGCCAGATATAAATTGTTGGAATGCTTCCTCACACATTTTAACAGATTCAAGCGATAACTTCTTTAGAGATCCCAAGATGACTTGAAGCCGGGGATCAATGCTGAAACCACGGAGTTCAAGTCTAACAAGAGATTGACTTATGAAATTAGGAAAGAACGGATCGTAACAAAAAGAATAAAATGTAATTTCCTTGGCTTGTCTACCCAACGCAAACCTCAACCAGACTTTTAGATCATCAACATCATTGCTGTCGATAGACTCGCAGGGAGCTATAGAAAGATGAAATGTATCAATGGAGAGTCTTTTGTGAAGCATCAATACATTGCGGATGAAAATGTTGAAGTGCTCAAAGTAATTGTTATTCCCTTGATACTTATTAAGAAATTCTTCATAGTCAAACTTAAGAGTAGGAACCAAAGTCCAAAGGTTTCCAAAACGACGAAGCAAGACGGTTCTAACAGCATCAAGAGTGGTCATACAAGAAAGAATGTGGACAATAACTTCATCTGGCATTTCACTCAGTCTATCTCGACCCACATCAACCTCTGAAAAACCCTTTCGTTTCCGGGAACTTAAATTCATGCTTCTCAAGGGATTACCTAATTTAATAATTTCAAAATAAAACCTGATTCAGATTTCAGACAAAAAATAAATTAATTAATAAAATTAAGGGTCAATGTTTACGATTATTCCTCTTATCTAAGTCATTTTTTGTAAAGAAAAAAAAAAGTGCAGTAATAATTACAAGTATAGAGATAAAATAGAAGAATCGTAAATTGTTAAACGAAACAAAATGAACAAGGGTTTGAGTATGATTGAAACAACAATTTACCTGATGAAGATTGAAGATTGAAGAGGAAGTGGGATTCCTCTGGACAGACACACAGATTTGTGATAAGTTGATGTTGTCCTCAACAACCCTCTTTGTTTTTCGGTGGAGAGTGAGCTACTCATAAATATGATAAGTGGTATCCGATCCGATCCGATCCGATCCAAACTAAAAAAAATCCCAAATTACCCTCTAAAATCAAACCAGCCCGGTCCAAATCCAGGAAAAAATCGGAAGGGTTCTGGTCTGGGTCTCCTCCTAGACAGTCCGGTCTCCAGTTTTAAGATAGAGGGTTATCCGGTTCGTGGGTCTATGCGATCCAATACGGACCGGTGAACACCCCTACCTAGCCTACTAGCTCAGGTAAGCTCGATAAAACCGCCTCAGTAAATGAACTCAAATTAATTCGACCCAAATTTTAAAAGAGTATTTGATGTACAACAGGATTAAGAGCATATTTTGCTTAATTTATTAAAAATGGGTTTTTATTTCTTAAGTTTACAAAATTATTTTCAAAAGTTAGAAACACCAAATTACACCTTTTATTTTTAACGGTAAAAGGATGGTTGTTGAACTTTTAAGATATTATTTTTAACTTTTGAATAATTGTGTGACTGTTCAATTTATGCTTTTTGGCGGAAAAAAAAACACTTTGAAAAGCAAGGCACACATAATGTTTGTTGTCACAACTAACTATTATCAATTTATCACTAAAACTTGATAATTAAAGTTGGTTGGTGTGAGTGATAAGGGTTATATCTCTTAAACAAGTGGTCAAGTGTTCAATTTATTCATGGCTATTGCGAATGAAAAACCAAACTTGGGAAGAGTCTATCCATTAAATTACCTTCAGTATCCTGAATGATTGCTCTAACTATCGGTAGAGGATACTCCTAATCAATACTAAAAAGAAAAAAAAAACTAATAACTTGATAATACATCACAAAATGACGTGAACTCCAAATGACCCAACCTGATCGGATTCAAGCTTAATTCTTGCAAATTCAAAAAGACTCGGACCTCGTTTGGTTACCCCTTGTAAATCATGGGAATTGGAAAATCCCATGAATTACAAAATTGACACTTGTTTGGTTGCCTTTTTTTTGCCATAATGTAGGCATTCCATTTTCCAAGGAGTTTCCAACTCCTCCACAATGTAGGAGTTGGATTACCTAGGTCCCCCTAGGTAATTGCAAATTCCGGTGTAATTGAATTCCTACATCGGCAATCAAACGAATTTTGCTAATTCACATGAATTTCATGTGGGAGTTTAATTCCCATGAATTCGATTTTCCGGTGGAGTTATACTCCAACGGGCAACCAAACGAGGCCTCGGGCCTTACTCAACATGTTTCACCCGCTAATTAGGTCTACTAATGGCCCACCCAAAATGATCTTGATATGAATTGCTTCAAAATGAACAAAAACTGGTAAGAATAAAGAAATGTTATGTGCAATACGATAAATGGGACATGGAAATAATTGCGGGATAGACGATCCAGATTGGTATAGGACAAACGTTACGTCTACCTAATACAATTATTTCAAATACATAGGCATAACTTTATAAAATAATACTCCTTTCGTCGCGCTTAATAGTTTACACTTTTCTTCTTCCAATTGGTCTTGCTTGTGACGGAGGGTATCCGTCACAAGTTTGAAGTTTGTGACGTGGCGAATAGTACCGTTTTTGAGGTAAATGGTATGGGTTTGACCGGGTTAGGGGAGGTTGACTGACAATATATATTAAATATTGTTGATGTTTCCAAAGCGACGTAATAACCACACAAAACCTCCATCCCTCTCTCTTCTTCTTTTATTTCTTCGTACTCTCCGTCCCTCTCTCTTCACTCTCTGAATCTCCTCTCCTTCTCTCTCTTAAATCTCCATCCAAACCCTAACAAAACCCTAAAAAAACCACTAAAATACTCTAAAAATGGCACCAAAACGCCAACCCGTGAAGAAGCCGGTGGCTGGAGGTTCGAAAGGGACAGGTATTTGTACGGATTTGAGTATTGTTTGTTATTTTGTGGGTTTTGTTATTTATATTTATATTTATCCGTTGTTTCTATATTCTTTTACTTTTATTGTTCTTACTTTTGATCTTATCGTTTATAAAACACACATATCCTATTGTTTATGCATATTACGATTTTTTTTTGGTTTTCTGTGTTTATATTAGTCCAGATCTGTGTGTTTTGTAACCATTTTACTGCACGAGTCCAGATCTGTGTGTTTTGTAACACACATATCCTATTCTTTTACTTTTATTGTTCTTGCTTTTGTTTGACAATTCTATATTAAGTATTACTCATGATCTGATATACATATATATCATGGAATTACTTTGAGAAATTTTAACTAAATTATACTTATTTATATTTTTTTTTCTAAAACTACCCAATATCATAATAAAGTAAGATTATTTCAAGGTAATGAAATAGTGTCTTCCGCTCCTTTCATTAAATGACGCACTTTATTAATTTAGAGAATGAAACAAAATTTACGATTAGTAAAAAAAAACTTATTACATGTTATAGACTTATAGTAGTTTATGATATGCGATTTTAATAAAATAATTTAATAAAATAGTTTTTATTTTTATAAATTCTTAATATAAGCACAATACGTATTGAATATAAGTATATTATTATAATATGCTTTAATTTTAAAATGTATGTTTTTCAGCTGATAATTGTAGAATAAAAAGACGTCATAAACTTTCTTTTGACCCGATCTGCTGAGACCCATATAACCCGCCTCGTATGACCCGTTCTGCCCGACCCGATTGACTGGTCTATTTGAAAGTTATTACCACTGACCAACTCGTGAACCATTTGCATCTACACAGCTATTCACTAATTTTGTGAGAAAAAAGGAATTCAAAAGTATTGATATATTTTTATGTCATATTTTTGACAAAAGAATGAATTTACCGAATAATATAATTGTCATTTTTGTAATTCCTGGATGCGAAAGGTTGCCTTTGATGGCAGGTAACGCAGCACTCCCGTGTAGGGAGTCAAACCCGGGACCTCTCAATTCATTGTCATATTGCAACGCTTTGAGGCACTCCCGCGCTCCACTACACTTGTTGGACCATATGAGTTCACATATGTTAAGTTTTGATAATGACTACGTCTATGTCTACATGTTATATTCTTGTGCTCGTAATCGTCTGTTTAGTCTGTGATTAGAATAAACAAAGGCTACACTACAAGCTACGATTTGTGAAGATCAAATGACCATCGATATACAAGCAATGAAGATCATATAGATTCGATGGAAGATTACAAATGATATAACAAGCTTGAATTATATCATTGAAGAATACTTAAAGCGTCACGTGAAGACCGTAACAAGTTTCAAGTGGTGATCATTCAAGCAAAGACTGTAACACCCGCGTAGACCAAGGGGGCCTTTACCAAGGACTGCCCTTAGCCTACGAGAGCGTTACCATCCCGACATAACCGGGGTAGTGAAATATCGAAAGAATAATGCCTGTCCTTTATTAATAATAATGTTAATTGTCTTACAACAGTCTCATAAAAATAACAACGGAATTATTAAAGGTCCAACTGGCTCGGTCGAGCTACTTATGGCTCGACCGAGCTACTTAGTAAAACTACT
>JAGPOY010006744.1:4235-14362 GCA_018983105.1 Silene uniflora | reverse complement strand
GGTTGCACAAAACACAATTAGGTGGGACATTAATATGACTTTTAAGAAGCCTCTCTTTCGTTGGGAGACCATCAACACAAACTTTCCAAAGGAAAAATTTTAACTTTGGAGGAATATTCAATTTCCAAATCCAGTGAAATTCACATTTTTCAAGACTTTGATCAAACAAACCTTGTGCTAACCATGTTGCTGTTCTAGTAGAAAATTTTCCATCTACGGACAACCCCCAAAGGAGGGTATGTACCAACGAATGTTAGCTCACCCTCTGAGGTAATCCTTAAACCAAGCTATGATTGTGGATCTAGTAGGCAATTCAACTCACTCCAGTACCTAATAATCACAGTATAATGGGCAACCCAAAATATAAACAATAAGTCTTGCTTGTGACGGGTTACCATTTGTGACGGATATTTTGTGAGATAAAATGGATACAAAATGAGTTAGTGGAAAAAGGGGACCACATAAATAGTGTTGCAGAGAGAGAAAAAGTGGTTACTTTGTGAGATAAAATGGTATCCGTCTTTTTCTTGTGACGGATATGTCATGTCTTCAAGGAGAATTTGTGAAATATAAACTCCTCGTCTAAATCATTACCTTTCACTTGTTTGCTCATCAGTAGGAAGTCAACAATTCAAATGCTATCACTACTCACTTCTCCATTTCTAGGGTATCCTAATTCCACAAGGTGCTACTACTGACTATTATACACCACAAAATTCCCGTTGTTTTCTTAACGCCAAGTTAAAAGACCACTAAGAAACTAGAGCATGTCGGATTATAGAAAATGAAACACAATTTTTTTTTTTTTTTCCAATGTTCCAAGATATTTTTTGTTTTATTCAAATTTCAGAAACTTCCGAATAGTCCAAAAACTCGATATAGTTTCAAAACACCAAAAGAAGTTTATTTCCCATAGCATCATATAAGAAAATAACACTGTCTAAGAAATTTGGAAAATAACGGGGTGTTACACAAACATTGGATTAAACACACATAAGTGCATAATTAAAATCGTATTTGTTCCTAAATAACCATGTTGTTCGACTCAATCAAACTTGCCTTCGAACTCATGGAGTAAGCAAACAGAATCGTTGACCATAGGCGCGACAGTCCAACTAGCTTGTCGTGTCATCAATTGAGCCTTGGAATATCCACTTGGACCAGTCTTTGGACAGTCCACCGAAGTGCATATCGACAACAAACTCATCGATGTTATTCATGACCGTATCACTCACTCTAAAGTTTCATGTTGTTCCAATAAATTAGGGGCAAAGTTGTCATCATACAAAAATTAGGCAGGACATTCTCCTTTATTTATTTTTTTTATCAATATTTGTAAAAAATACGAGCAATATCTTATGTAAAATACGAGACAGCTCATGAGCAATTTGAGATCGGCTTGGTTAAAGTTCGGTTAAAGCTCGGCTCATGCGAGATGGGCTCGGACTCGATTCGAGAGCTTAACGAGTCAAGCCGAGCAAAAGGTGGCTCGACTCGAAAAGGTGGCTCGACTCGAAACCTTGACTCTAACAACGAACATCATCTTTCCTTAACAAAGTTTTTCAATTGCAACTAAATAAAGTGTTGAGTAATCTTCAATCCTTCATCAATTCAATTCCATCGACCTCTTCCGCTAATTTATGTTGTTGTTTACTCTACTCTATAGTCTATACCCCCACTTCTTTTGTCCACTTTCTCTATTTTTCGTCGTTACGAAAAAAACTTGAAGAATTTAGTTTGAATGCTTGAAAGATGAAAAACCCAGAAGGTAATTTGGTGTTTGCTGTTAATGGTGTGAGATTTGAAGTACCAAGTATTCATCCTTCAACTACTTTGCTTGAGTTTTTGAGAACTCAAACTCCTTTCAGAAGTGTTAAGCTTGGTTGTGGAGAAGGTTAATTTTTGCTAATCTTGTTCTTTAATTAGTAATTTTATACTCCATTAATTCTTTGGTTTGCATGAATTATATGAGCATACATAGATGTTTTGTGGGTTTTTTCTGTTTGGTTTGTTTCAGCTGTTTAAGTTTCTGTTTCTTTAGTTTTGTTTTATTTATGAAACGGGTCGTTGACGGTTTTAAAGGATGATTCATGTTAGCCGACCCTATATCATTTTGGGGTGAAGGGTCTGATGTACTGCTGTTTGTTTAGTTGTGATTTGCTGGAAAGAATACTCTAGTTAATGAATTACTCCCTCCGTCCCAATCATTTGTTTACGTTTGATGAAATTGAGCATAAAACTTTTTGAGGGTTTTCTGTACAGTGTGTTTTAGTTGCTGTGGCCTGTGATCATGTACAAGGGGTTAATATAGTTTGATGTAGGCATTTATGAAAAGTGGACATTTGATGATGATGATGATTTCTTAGTGGAGTGGACAGTTGACTGTGTGAGAATGGTTTTATGTGTGATATGCACTTTGTGGCTCAATGGCTCACTTTATCTAGTACAGTACAATAAACTGGAATTAATGATTTAACATTGCTGAAAAGTGCATCAAAAAGGCCCCGTCAGACGGAATTAATTCCGTCTGAAATGAGAATTAGTGTTAAACTTAATGAGCAAATGAGTAGTTGACTAGTTGTAATTAGACTTGGCAGACTAATCAAGTCATCTGGGCAGGATTCAGGTTTCCGTCACCTGTATACGTATGTCCGACCCCATTAACTAGCTTTGAGTAGGTTTTTCTTATATAGGTGGTGCTGTCATGATTTGGCATTCACTATGACATGGGTTAATAAATGCAGGTGGATGTGGTGCTTGTGTTGTGCTGTTATCTAAGTATGATCCCGTCCGTGATCAGGTGGAGGATTACACAATAAGTTCATGCCTCACGCTTCTTTACAGTATACATAATTGTTCTATAACGACAACTGAAGGCCTCGGAAGTAGCAAAAGAGGGTTTCATGCAATTCACCAAAGATTTGCAGGTTTTCATGCCTCTCAGTGTGGGTTTTGTACCCCTGGAATGTGTGTTTCTCTATTCTCAGCTCTTGTAAATGCTGAGAAAACTAATCGACCAGACCCCTCCCCTGGGTTCTCAAAGATGACAGTTTCTGAAGCCGAGATGGCTGTTTCTGGAAATCTATGTAGGTGTACCGGTTATCGACCTATTACTGACGCCTGCAAAAGCTTTGGAAGTAATGTGGATATTGAAGACCTGGGATTAAATTCCTTTTGGCACAAAGAGGAAGGCAAGGAAGTTATGATGAATAAGCTACCATTATATGACCCGAGTAGTCAGATAACGTCATTTCCCAAATTTTTGAAGGATGAATTGAGGTTAAATATGCTTTTGGATTCAGGGAGATATTCTTGGCATAGCCCTTTTACTATTGAGGAACTCCAAAGATTACTGCAATCGGTTAAGGCCAATGAAGTGGACCGCGTGAAAGTAGTAGTTAGTAATACAGGTTCAGGCTATTACAAGGAGCTCACTAATTATGACACATATATAGACCTGAAGAATATTCCTGAACTGTCGATGGTCGAGAAGGAGTCTTCCGGTGTCAAATTCGGGGCAGCCATCTCTATCTCTAAAGCCATCACAGAACTGAATGATGGTAACCAAAATGTACTGGATGAGGGCAGTATGATGGTGCTAAGGAAAATTGCAAACCATTTTGAAAAAATTGCCAGCAACTTCATACGAAATTCAGCTAGTCTCGGTGGAAATTTAGTAATGGCGCAAAGGTGTGGCTTTCCCTCTGACATTGCTACAGTACTCCTTTCTGTTGATGCAAGCATAGAGATAATAAGCAGTTCTAGAAGAGAAATCTTGACATTGGAGGACTTCTTGGGAAGACCTCCTTTAGATTCTGCAAGTATAATAGTGAGTATCAAGATTCCCAGTTGCACCACTAATTCAAAGTCGCAATCTAAACTTTTGTTTGAAACTTATCGTGCTGCTCCTCGTCCGTTGGGTAATGCATTATCTTATGTAAATGCTTCTTTCTTGGCTGAAGTTTCTCAATCCAAATGTGATAATGGATTTATGATTAACAAGATTCAGTTGGCTTTTGGTGCCTATGGAGCTAAGCAAGCAGTAAGGGCGAGACAAGTCGAAAAGCTTTTAGAAGGACAGATTCTCAACTGTGAAGTTCTACTTGAAGCTGTGAAATTGCTTCGGGCTATTGTAGTGCCTGAATACGGCATTTCACATTCTTCCTATCGGATTAGCTTAGCCGAGGCATTTATCTTCGAGTTTCTACATGGTTTGGTCGATACTGGTTTCGAATATTCTAAACACGACTTGAATGGACATGCTGAATCCCAGTCAAGTATGGAAAATAGTGTATGTGAGAATGGTAACTGTAATTCTCAGACTCTGATATCTCCTGCAAAGCAAGTGATTGTGCATAGCATAGAAAATCGCCCTGTAGGAGAACCCATTACAAAAACAGGAGCTGCTCTACAGGCTTCTGGTATGTTTTTTAAGTTCTGATGGTAACTCTCTTTTCTTTAAAGGTCATTATCCTTGTCGGAGTTTCAGGCATAGAACTATTCTTCTTTTAACATATAAAGAATTTTGCTTTGATGTGCTGTTCATGATATTGTATGTTCATCATGTTTGTGCTACTTTTCTGAAAAAGTTTTTTCTGTATTGCTGAGATGTATAAGGCTTCTCCAGTTACAGTGGGGCCAAATAGTCACTATTTTTTTTGGCTCTGATACATGATGCAATGGAGCATAATGGCTGACTAAACTGGTGCACTGCTTGTACTGTGGATGATGTAGATTTCACTATGGCTTATATGAAAATAGCGTCTGACTGTTTTTTAACATAGGGCTAAGCCCATGTACATACGGCCTCCCTTACCTTGCTGTTGGTGTGAGCCCATGAGACACTGGGGTGATGTTTTTGTTGAGAATTTGAGATCTATAAGCCCATCACGTATAGAAGGTCTCCTCTCATTAGTGACAAGTCATATAGTAGTAGTCATGCTAGCTAGTTTTCTCATGGTGTCGGACATTAGTTGCATTATGCCATCTTTAATGTCAATATCTTACAGGTGAGGCAATCTATGTCGATGATATTCCTTCTTCTAGTGACTGTCTCTATGGAGCATTTGTGTACAGCACAAAGCCACTGGCACATGTCAAGTCCGTGCATTTCCAGTCTGAATTACTTCCAAATGGAGTTCATGCACTTATCACCTATAAAGACATCCCAGAAGAAGGGGAGAATGTCGGAAGCAAAACATTGTTTGGTATTGAGTCATTATTTGCCGATGATCTTACAAGGTGTGCTGGTGAACGTATCGCATTAGTTGTAAGTGATTATTCCTCTTAATATTCTTACGCCTTGTTTGGATGGAAGAATTTGGAGGAAAAGGGAATGGACAATTTTGTCGTTGGCTGGCCACCATTTTCCTCCATTCAAGCCTGTTAGTCTGTTACTATTTATTGCCTTTTAATGTTTAAATAAACACTGTAGACCATTATCAGGTTGCAGATTCTCAGAAGCATGCAGATATTGCAGCAGCCAATGCTGTGGTGGAGTATGACACAGACAATCTCGATCCCCCCATTCTTACTGTCGAAGATGCTGTTGAGAGATCTAGCTTTTTTGATGTCCCGTTTTTTATTTACCCAAAACCAGTTGGTGACTTTGCCGAAGGAATGGAAGAAGCTGAACAGAAAATACTTTCTACCGAGGTACTGGTGCAGTCATACGTTTGGTTAGATACAGCGGCCACGGTTGCATGGTTCCAGATTTCGCCGGTTCAAACCGAGTTGCCCTTGACAGAAGAGGGTTCTTTTGCAAACCGGATTACCAGAGTTCTTTATATTTGAACCTAGTACTGTTCTATAAACTCAAACTCATTCCGTGAAGCAAATCGAACTTTGAACCATGCAACAGTGACTTTGGCTGGATGAAATTGCTATATTGGCTTCTTAGTATATTCCTGTTTGTGTTCTCTATAGATCAGGCTACCATCACAATACTACTTCTATATGGAGACACAAACTGCCCTTGCTGTTCCAGATGAAGATAATTGCATGGTTGTTTATAGCTCTCTCCAGGCTCCCGAATATACACATTCTACGATTGCTAAATGTCTTGGAGTCCCTGAAAACAATGTCCGTGTCATTACCAGAAGGGTGGGAGGTGGATTTGGTGGAAAAGCATTAAAAGCTATGCCTGTAAGTATTTTACTGTAGTTTTATAGTTCGAAATTTCTGTTTTGGAAAAATTTTCATTTTGGGTGCTCTAAGAGGCTCTGAGCTAGTTCCACTTTTGGTTCCCTTTGTTTTTACAAATCCACTTTGGTGACCGAAGTATTAACCAAATTCTAACGGTGGAATATAATTGAAATTGATGACGTTTTTAGCATAATGAAGTGACTGTGAATGTGAGCTTTCACATAACTTTGCAAAAATTTGCTTTATTAAGTTAAAATTAATTGATTTTTTTACGGAATTTTCATTATATTACACTTAATCTCATCAAAATGGGAAATATCTCAAACCTCGGTAACCAAAGTGGAATTTATGAAGTCTGAGAGCATTATTAGCTCAAGTTTTACGGCACTACAAATTTTCCTTCTATTTTTACTTGTAAATGACGCATACATATGACCTCATAGGTGGCGACAGCTTGTGCCTTAGCGGCACACAAACTTGGCCGTCCTGTCCGGATGTATCTCAATCGCAAGACGGATATGATCATGGCAGGAGGAAGACACCCAATGAAAATCACTTACAGTGTGGGATTTAAATCAGATGGGAAGATCACAGCCTTGCATCTTGATTTATTGATTAATGGAGGAATATCGCCTGATATTAGCCCTATTATGCCACATAACATTATTGGTGCACTCAAGAAGTACGACTGGGGTGCCTTCTCATTTGATGCGAAAGTATGTAAAACAAATCATTCAAGTAAATCTGCCATGCGAGCTCCTGGTGAGGTACAAGGGTCATTTATTGCCGAGGCTATAATAGAACATGTAGCTTCTAGCCTCTCCATTGATGTTGATACTGTCAGAAACAGGAATCTTCACACATTTAGCAGCTTAAGTTTGTTCTATGAGCATAGTAAGGGAGAGCCGATGGAGTACACTTTACCCTCAATATGGGATAAGCTAGCTTCTTCTTCAAATTTTTACCTAAGAAGGGAGACAGTAGAAAAATTTAACAAAACCCATAAATGGCGTAAAAGGGGAATTTCCCGGATACCCATTTTGCATGAAGTGATGCTGAGAGCAACGCCAGGTAAAGTTAGCATTCTGCCAGATGGGTCCATTGTTGTGGAAGTTGGAGGGATAGAGCTTGGCCAGGGTTTATGGACGAAGGTTAAGCAAATGACTGCATTTGCTCTTAGTTTGATCAAGTGTCCTGGGACTGAAAATCTGTTTGATGTGGTTCGAGTCGTGCAAGCAGATACACTAAGTGTGATACAAGGAGGATTTACATCTGGAAGTACGACTTCTGAATCTAGTTGTGAAGCAGTTAGGATTTGCTGCAATACATTAGTTGAAAGATTATCCGCTCTCAGAGACAGACTGCAGGGACAAATGGGATCTGTTGACTGGAAAACACTAATTTTTCAGGTAACTACTTATTTTAGGTCTTCTCTATGAGCATGAAAAGTTCGTTGTGTGCCCTTGAGGCCTTGATCAGCAAACAAAAACACCAATTGTTAAACACAAATGGTTCTATAGGATGATCCTATTAGTTAACACAACAGATTAACGAATGAAATCAACTAGACACATCATTGAATCTATAATTTGTGATTGCAAACGTAATTAAGTTGAGCAATTCTCTAGGTATGGATCTCCGTCATCATTGTAAAAACAATCAAATTGTCAAAACAAAACTGTTGTACATAAATACAAGTATATTAACTTTTTAGCTACTATCCTTTTTAAGTAAGTCTCTTACTACTATAAGTCCGTTTTGTAGGGGACTACCTAATTGGTAATACATTAGTTGCGCTATTTGAGTATCAAACGTCAGTTATACTGTTCTAATCTGTGGTATAGACTAGAGAGATTGCTGAACCAGGTCTTACGTTCCTTAGTTTCTAATTTCAGGCGAGCATGCAATCAGTACATTTGTCAGCAAGCACACTCTATGTACCTGAGTTTGCTTCTATGCGATATTTGAATTATGGAGCTGCTGTCAGTGAGGTAAATATGGCCAAATAACGTTCTTTTTCTCACTTGTACCCGTACTAGGCTAATAGTACTGGTTCCTGGTTCTTTGATCCCCGCATATCTTAATCATACAGCTTTCTTGTGACAGGTAGAAGTGAATCTTTTTACAGGAGAAACCAGCATTTTACGGTCAGACATCATTTATGACTGCGGACAGAGTCTGAATCCCGCTGTTGATCTTGGACAGGTTAATTTTAGCTGCAACTGTACAATCCTACATAATTTACGCCTTCTTATTTCTTCCCATCACATTGCTCATCACTGACAGTCTTGACATCCCGAAACAGTCTCTTTGGCAAGCATATACCTGACCGCCCATCCTTACCCTGCCATCTGCGGGAACCTTTAAGGCATTGTGATGATCATATAAAAGATATACCTATTTTGATGGCTTCTTTTGATTTTTACTGCAAACTTTCAGAAACATTACGTAGGACTCACATGATACCTACATGACATTTCTACAGATAGAAGGGGCTTTTGTCCAAGGAATTGGCTTTTTCATGCTGGAAGAGTACCTGACCAATCCTGATGGACTAGTGATTGCTGATAGCACGTGGACATACAAGATTCCAACGATTGACACCATACCGAAACAATTCAATGTCGAGATTATGAATAGCGGGCATCACCAAAAGCGTGTTCTCTCATCCAAAGGTGTGTGTCTAACTGTGTATGATCTTATTTCCTGAAATACCTTTTATTCTTACACAAGTACGGAGTACCTCAGTTAGACATATGACTTTAATGCTTAGATTATGTAGAATTGCGCGCTATTTTACCATACCTTACTAAATTGGATGGTTTTACAATATCTTAATTCTTAATACAAATTTGTTTTAAAAGAGACTTTTTGTTATTCCAACTCCTTTATCTAACAGATATAGCGATATACTGATTCTATGCAGATCAATCGTGTCATAAAAAAAGTTCTTTTTGTAAAACTGTATGTTCATGCTAATTAGATGGCTTTACAATATCTTACTGTAAAACTGTTTTAACACGAGACTTTTGACTCTTATGTTTCGATTCTTTGTAGCATCTGGAGAGCCACCACTGCTGTTAGCAGCATCAGTACACTGTGCAGTAAGAGCAGCAATCAAAGAAGGCAGGAGGCAGCTTGCTTCCTGGGGCGGTCTAGATGGCCACGATTCCCCCTTCCAGCTTAGTGTTCCCGCCACCATGCCAGTTGTCAAGGAGCTTTGTGGCTTGGATATTGTCCAAACTTATTTGAAGTTTTCTCTCGCAAATCAGTAGTATCCTTGATTGTTCATGAGAGTATAGAGAAGTAGAAAACCAACTGCAACAACTACTCGCACTCCGACGCAAGTTTCTTGGTATGGAAAGCCTAAGACTGTTTTGGTGTGCGAATAGTAGTTTCATAATGAATAGTCCATATTTTTGGCCTGAAACTTGAATTAACTGTTTCCACGTTGCATTGTTTTAGTCGCGTCTTCATCATCAGTGTCATGTTAGATGATCCAATAATCATAATCATTGTGAATAAGTAAGGCCTTGTTGATGTAATTGTCAAACTTGTGTTGTACATTATATGAAAGCGACATGCTCTATTTACCGAGTTGGTTACGACTACAAATTTCGCTACTTCCATAAAATGCAAGTTCGTAAATGCTTTATACGCAATCATATACTATATTAACACAAAAACCAAAAGCTCCTTTGATCGCCACGTGTCACGCATCTATTACCTGCCAAGTGTCAGTTCTTAAATTTGGAAAAATCGCATACAATTTCAGAAAAAAAAAATCAACAAAAATAACGCACTTCTAAAAAAATAATTGCCATATTTTAAAATAATGGTAAAACAATTCCCGAAATATATTATCATATGATATAATTTCGAAATTCATGTCAAGAATATAAGAGATTTTACCATTATTTTAAGAAGTGCCAAATCTTCATAATTCATAATCCTAGGAAATTTTAGGAATTGTCAAATCTGTA
>JAGPOY010006742.1:0-10128 GCA_018983105.1 Silene uniflora | reverse complement strand
TATGCGTTCCATGGCCATCCTCGCTATTTGTCCTTAAACTTGGGTGTCCGTCCGGGTATGTTTTGGTTTTGTTTATCCCTATTTTCGATGGCGTTATTCATAATGATCAAGAGGATAAGTGTGTTTAGGTTTGACGTTGTCATATACAACACACTTATCCCGTAGTGGTCTCTTCAAAACATTGAGGCACCAGCTACAGATGCTGTCATGTAATGCGTACCGGTTATGCACCTAATGTTACTCCTTAAAAATGTTTGATGAATCACAAGTCCCAGTGTAATGCGTCTCTAGAAATGCAAAGAGATACCCATATCCCTTTATGTTCCCGTCTTGACCGAGTAACAGCTTGGAGTTTCCCAAGTCTATGCTAACGGAGTATATTCAGTCTGTTGGAGAGATAGAGATAGAGATAGCGAGTGAGGAGAGGGTGGAGAGCTCAGGAGAAGTTAAGGAGTTGTTGCCAACCCGGTTATTGCCTTCCCTGTGTTCCATAGACATCAAAGGTTGTCCGAAACTGAGGAGCGTGAGAGGATGATTGGAGCATCTATATCCAACTGTCCTAGTCTGCTGCCAAGTGGGATACCATGGCAACACCTTTCTAGCCTACAATTTTTGTGCATCAAGGGTTTCAAAGAGATGAAAGAATTACCTGTCTTTAAAAGTTCGGGACTGGCCAAAGCTAGAATTTCTGCCCAAATGGATGCCTAAAGTCCTAAACTCACCCCTCTCTGGGACCTGCAACTCCGAAGATGTTCTTAGAGGCTCCAGGGAAGATTTAGTTTTTGTTTTACGTACAGCCTTTCCTCTTCTTAGCGTGTAATTATTCATTGATTCAGTAATAAAAGTCATCTTTCTGTTTACTTTTGCACTTAATTCTCTCAGTTTTACAATACCTTTCGTACCTGCTTGAAGCGGTGTCTATTGCATTCACAGCTGTTTTCACTTGTACACCAGAATAATTCATCACTTTGCGCATTGTGATAGAATGGAGTAGATAAATTATGAAAAATAATGTCAAGCTAAGCATAAGGGTCTTAGATTTATGACTTTGCCTTCAATTTTTGGGATTTTTATGACTCGGTACATTTTGATTTCTCATTGACCCTTTATAGTTAAATCTTCGAAGTCGTGAAAAGAGGCTCATCTGTCAACATTCTCATATGTTATTAGTAATTTCAGAAATTACAGCAGTACTAATCACCTCAACTTTCTTACTGCCGAGTCTTGTGCATTCCTGATCCGAAGAAGCTGGCACTTTTATGGTCAATATTTCTCATAATTTCTTCGGAAAGCAAACGGTGATAGTTGTGTGGGTCGTAACTGTGTTTTTGTATCATGTATGCCCAAGCATTGTTCTGTTACCTCCTTGGCAGGCCAAAACAAGCTCGCCACAGTAGACAACATTTGCCGGGAGGAGCATTTGTTCTTCTTCGGTGACTTCTTTTTATCACATTTGGAAGACTATATTGAAGTGGTGTATATAAGGGAGCAGAGTGTAAGACATGAACTGAGTTGCTTTACCAAACATGTCTGTAGCAAACATTAGTGAATGAAGAAGGCAGGGAATGCACTTACGGCCGGATTTATTTCATCTGAGAAGAAATTAGTTTGAACTGTAAGTAAGTCTTTGGAGTTCTATTTTTGCAAGAACTGCCAGCAAAATTCACTTCACTTATTACCATATTTTGCTTCCCATGTGACTAGTGATCTGTAACATCAAATCAGTCATTGTTACTTCAAATAATAACCTTAATCGCATCGTCTGAATGCGCAAGACGAGATAATTCATCATAATAATATATATGTGGAGTATCAAACTGGAAGCAGCAAGTGACGGTGATATACAAATTGCTGACAGCACACTTAGGAGTTGTACCGTTGCAGTGTGTTTTCTGCATCCAGTTCATGAACAACTAGCTTCGAAGACTGGCGAGGCGCCTGCGGAAGAACAGATTATACCAGATCTCTGGTATTGTGAGATTAAATAGGTATGTGACCTAACCTTAAATCCTGATGTTACTGAGGCAAGGCGGTGTAATGCATCCGAAAATCTATTATAGTGGCTAGAGACCGCCACATTGCATTGATTCCTTCTCGGTTTTCAACAACATTAAAGATGCAAATTATTCAATCACTTAAGTACGTCCAAACATTATATAGCACTTCTGCTTTCTAGGCTCAGCAGATTCCCTTTTACGCACAGTGAGAAAAATTACTTCTTTATATTTCCTGCATCTTACAATAATGGACATGAACCCTGGACTGAAGAAGACGATTGGTATTGAGACCATCACAAAGCTAGTACTGTAAGGTTTATTTTGACTACTGCAGTATCTATGGACCTAGAAACCAGTGAAACATCCATTATCAGAACATTTATGATTTTCTTCACTACTGCAGTATTTATCAACCTTGCATGGATGTACAGAAAGATGCATGCTTTCCAGGCATATGTCAATGATATAGATGCAAGAAAAGTCAAGAGAAAGAGTACAGGCAGATGCAACCACATATCAAGAGACCTAAAGCTTGCAGTTCATAGAAGTGTAAAGTTTTTTAGAAGAACAGCGCTGTTGCGTATATGTAACTTCTGCAAGCCCATCAGATGCTCTAACCCTCCAAAGAGACTCCTGATTTTCGGGCATCTCCAATTTGAACAAGTCCTCGACTTCTGACAAACTCTTGAGCTTACAGTCAGACTCGACTCTCATCTACTTCAGACACTGGAAATTTCTTCTTGGTACTAATTCTAGCAGTTCGACGTTTCCTGTGGTCACTCTCATTTCTTTTGGACAGGTTTTAGAATCTGATGCTGATGATGTAATAAGCTGTTTTTTCTGATGCATATCCATAGCTAGTGTCCAAAAGACAGTTATCTTCTGATGCAAGGCTGATAAGCTAGTTATTTTCTGATGCATGAAGGGAGGAGAAGCAGGTTTTGAACAAATCCACCAGTTGTAACTCTTCAGATGACAAAGTCTTGGACAAAGCTTCAAACTGAACTCCCTTGAAATTAAAGGACAAAATGCTGCTATCTGATTATTATTTTTCATCTTTCCCCCCTAGTAACATTAAATGTCTAATTAATTAATTATAATTAACCTTGTTGCTTTTAATAGTTACGACTACTAATTAGTCCTTCGTATTTTGCAGAGTTGGATCGGTTGAAGATTGATTGATTGGTCGGGCAAGCAACCATATTGATCTATTAGGTACTCTAATGTTAATTTGACTGTCAACTTTCACCATTAATCTTTCAAAATGTATGTAAAAGTACAATGTCAAATTTGCTGTGTCTGACTGATCAAAATACTAACTACTTTCATATCACCCTTTCTAAATAAGTGTTGAAAATAGCGATCCCGGTTGCTAGTTAAGGTCAAATAGGGTAATATAAATGGGATGGAGGCGGAAATATGTTTTGAGTTAAAATTTCTGTTCATTTTGTCGAACTGTTGGACTGTTGGTCTTAGCAGTTGAAAAGTAATTTCAGTTGAAAAGTCTTCAAGAGTGTACTTTGAATTTTGTGGTGCTAAGTACACCAGCAATTAAGTGGTCTACTTAATTGAACTGCTCTGCTCATTTTGGAAACTTACAGAACGGTTTTTCGTTTCCGCTTTGTTTTATCTAAGTATTTTCGATCAAAGTCATCGCTGTGCTATGCTCGCTATGAGGGGGCTTAATACTCAGTAAATCATGAGTTAGGAGTCCCTGAAATTTTCAAAAAAAAAAAAAAGTTGCATTCTTATGGGAATTTATACAGCACTTGTCCTGTTTTAGCATTCCTTTGTATATTAACTATTAAGCTACACCCTGAGCGAAAATTTCCGAATGAAAAAAAAGCAGAAGAACATTGACATCAATAATACAGGCAGGCTATATGTGGTTTGGCTTAAGTCTCTATAATTTGTTTCATTATATTGAAATTTCTCGAGGATTTTAAAAAACCACTTCTTAGTACTTGGTATGCACTACTTAAAACTCACCCGAAGTTATGAAAAAGATGTTAATTTCTCGAGATTAACGTGGTACTCATCCGCTAACTAAATAAGCATATAAAAAGAAAAATAAATCTAAGTCCTAAAGTTTATTACATACAATTATTTCCAATTGTTTTACAAAAATATGTATGTTTTGAAATATGGACCCGTTAAGAAAGTTTTCTGAATCGTCACTAATTAAGTAACTATCAGTAGTAAAAAAAAGTCTTAAGACTTAAGAGTATACTTTTCAAGTTTGGGGTGCTAACTCATTTGATGTGGACTTGATTTAAATGGTCTACTTAACTGAAATGCTGTTTTCAGGAAATACTATAATCATCTATAATCTTTCAAAACCTCAAAAATATTATGGACTTAGCAACTGTGATGTGTACTGTTCAAACTATACTTACTGCAATCCAGACTTTGGTTCAGTATCAACCAATCTCCTTCATTTTTGACTGCAAGCGCGAGCTTGGAGACCTCCAAAGCACTGTCGAAACCATCAAAGCGAGCTGTTCTTGAAGATGCTGAGGCGAAGCAGGATGCACTCAACAGTCAAGAGAGGAACTACATCAAAGAGCTCAAAGATGCTGTGTATGACGCTGATGATGTGATGGATGAGTTCCTCACTCTCGCCAAGCAGAAACAGCTAGACGTGGGTTGTAATGAAGTCTTTAATAAGGTGAGATCTTTACTTTCTCAGTTTAAGTTTCTTACTCATAATCTCTATAACAAGGTCAAAAAGGTTAATAATAAGCTGGACAGTGTTGCAACAAACAGTAGTAAGTTTAGCTTTAAGCTTGGGAATAAGGGCGTGGGATTTAGAAAGGAGGAGACGTCTTCTTTTTTGTGTGACAAAATTATCGGGAGAGACGAAGATGTGGAGAGGATTGTAGGTATGTTATTGCGCTCTGATGATGTTGATCAACCAGATGTTTCCTTCATAACCATTATAGGCATGGGAGGCTTGGGGAAAACCGCTCTTGCCCAACTTGTTTATAATGATCCTAGGATTAGCGAGGCATTTGAATTTAAGAGTTGGACTTGCATCGCTGATCAGGATCAGGAACAGTGGGACTTAAAAGGGTTTTTAGGAAAGGTGGTGAGAGGGTCACCCATTGATAACTTAACCTCTTTGGAGCAGCTACATCATGAAGTTAGGGATAAATTGGGTGGGAAAAAATATTTGTTGGTGCTAGATGATGTGTGGACTGAAAGTTATGATAAATGGCAGCGGTTGGAAGGGTTCTTGAAGGTAGGTCAAAGGGGAAGTCGGATAGTTGTAACTACGCGTTCAAAAACAACTGCCCAAATGATCGGAGATGATCAAGTGCATGAGTTACAAGGTTTGTCTGAAATGGAGTCATGGAATTTGTTTGAAAGGATGGCGTTCCAAGCAAAAGAAAGAGATGATGATTTAATTGCACTAGGCAAAGAGATTGTTAAAAAGTGCACCAGTGATTAGAGTAGTCGGAAGTCTTCTGCGTGGTCAACCCAAATCTAAGTGGCTATCATTTCATGACAAAGGGTTAGAGAGTATTAGCGAAAGTAATGATACAGTGAAACGAATATTGAAGCTAAGTTACGATCAACTTAGCCCTTCCTTGAAAACTTGTTTTTCTTACTGTGCTATCTTTCCCAAGGATTGGACCATTAATAAGCAAATGTTGATCTGGCTTTGGATGGCACAAGGCTACATTGACTTCGACAATTTGGGCGAGGAATATTTTCTTATCTTGCTACAAAGATGTTTCTTCCAAGATGTTGTGGAGGATGAATTCGGTGAGATTGTGTGCTTCAAGATGCATGATCTCTTGCATGATGTTGCTGAACAAGTAGCGGATGATGAGATTTGTAGGTTTAATTTTGACACTTCTAATGTTGGTAAACGAATTCGACACCTCTCTCTTGTGAATGACTGTTATACAAACCATATCTACAATAAGACTCATATCCGTACTTACCATCAAGTGAAGAAGGTTTATATGGGTAATGTGAACCAATTACTAGCTAGCAATTCGATACCAAGGTGGACATGCTTAAGGTCATTAGACTTGAGACAAATGCAAGCCGAAAGTTTACCAGAATCAATAGGTCAACTGTTGCATCTGAGGTATGTAGATCTTTCATGGAGTATCCATCTGAAAATTCTTCCCAAATCGATAACAAAACTAGTTAATCTACAGACTCTAGATTTACATTGCTGCAGTAGGTTAGAAAATTTGCCAAATGATGTGAGCAAGCTAGTTGATTTAAGTACCTTAAATGTAGCCAGATGTGATATGCTGAGTCGTATGCCTAGAGGCATAGGTATGTTGAACTGTCTAAAAACTCTAGGCCAGTTTGTGGTGGGTGTACGAGGCTGTTCAAGTTCAAAGCAATGTTTTGATGGGTTGGAAGACCTAAAACGCCTGAATAAATTAAAAGGGAGTTTAGATATCCGAATTGGAGTGCTTAAAAATGCAAAGTTTGTGAAGGAAGAACATGGGAGGGGTGCCTTTTTAAGCAGTAAAGAAAACTTGAAGACGATTGTTGTTAGATTTAAACAGGGAAAGGAGTATGGAAGCGAGGAACATGAGCCAGCATTGCTGGAAGAGATGCAGCCTCATCGTGATATTAGGAAGTTGGAGTTGGAAGGTTATCATGGTGAGACAATGCCGAGATGGCGAGGAAGGGGAGATAACTCGACACTGTTTTATCTCCCTAATCTTGTCACTTTGAAGATTTTTAAATGTAGCAAATTGCTATCTCTGCCTTGGGAGGTCTCACAACTGCCCCGTCTTAAACAGCTACAACTTGTGGAACTGCAGAATTTGGAGTACGTGATGGATATGGACCCAGAAACGCCTGGCTCGGGTGAAGGATTGTCCTTCTTTTCCAGCCTTGTTGAACTCCGTTTTCATGTGTTGCCTAAGTTGAAAGGGTGGTGGGGGAGATCTGAATCGGGGTTGCATGCAGTCAACCCTGACAAAATTGGTGGCAACAACCAAGAACCGCAGCTAGTGTGGGTATCATCTCCCTGTTTCCCTCTACTTAAGTGGCTCGTTATAGAATATTGCCAAAAGATGACGCGTATTCCTGTATGTCCCCGTCTTGAATATCTGGAAATGTATGATTCCAGGAGAACATTGTTTTGGTCTAATTTTTTGAGCAGACCTCGCCGTCTTCCTTCATACGTCAGAGGGAGTTTATTGAGAGTCAACAGCTTGGAGTTTCCCAAGTCGATGCCAACTGAGTATATTCAGTCTGTTGGAGGAATAGCGATAGAGAGTGAGGAAAAAGTGGAGAGCTTGGGAGAAGTAAAGGAGATGTTGCCAGCCCTTTTATTGCCTTCTCTGTGTTTCCTAGGCATCAAATCTTGTCCGAACTTAAGGAGCGTGAGAGGATGGTTGGAGCATCTTTCTGCCTTGGAGTGCTTGAATATATCCGACTGTCCTAATCTGCTGCAAGGTGGGATACCATGGCAACACCTTTCGAGCCTACAATCCTTGTGCTTGGAGAGTTTCAAAGAGATGAAAGAGTTACCAGAGGGGCTGCAGTACTGTACCTCTCTCCGATCTTTAAAAGTTTGGGACTGGCCAAAGCTAGAATGTCTGCCCAAATGGATGCCCAATCTCACCTCTCTCCGGGAACTTCAACTTCGAAGATGTTCCACAAGGCTAGAGGAAAGATGCCAACAACCATATGGGGAGGACTTGGTCCTCATCCGACACATCCCCTCACTTATATTTTAACCGATGTACAAGAAAGGTAGAAGCTGAACTCTGATTACGAAAGTTTTAGTTTTTGTTTTGGTTACACCCTTTCTTTTCTTAAGCATGTAAAATTATTCAGTGATTTAGTAATAAAAGTCACCTTTCTGTTTACTCTTGCACTTAATTCTCTCGGTTTTACAATACCTTTCGTACATGCTTGAAGCGGTTCTATTGCATTCACAGCTGTTTTCATTTGTACACCAGTATAAGCTCATTACTTTGTGCATTGTGATAAAATTGTGATAAAATGGAGTAAATAAAGTCTGAAAAATAATGTCAAGGTAAGCTACAAGTGTATTGGATTTATCAAGACTTGTGACTATCTTAAACCAAAGGAATTTCGCAGGTGGAGAGTGATAACAACGGTGAATTTTACGCACCTTGAGTATAAATTTGCTGAGAAAAAGATGACAGCAACCAGAAGAATGCTAATCTCCCCTGCAAAAGCAGAAATTATATAATTACCTGAAGCAGCTCTTGTTTAAATGTGGCTTTGTCTTAAATCTTTGGGATTTGTATTAGCCATCTCAACTTCTCATCAACCCGTCACAGTTTAAACTTCGAAGTTGTTTAAAGAGGTTCATCTGTCAACATTTTGATATGTTGATTAGTAATTTTAGAAATTACTACAGTATTTATTAGCTTAATTGTCTGACTGCCGATAAATTTGTGCATTCCTGAATGAAGCTGGCACTTTTAAGGTCAGTATTGCTTACAATTTCTTTAGGAAACGAGTAAAGGATGGGTCTTAACGGTCTGTTTTGCAGCATATATGCCGAAGCATTGTTTTTTTACCTCTTTGTCATGCTAAAACAAACTCGCCACAGTAGATAACACTTGCCACAGGAACATTTGTTCTTCTCTGCTCTTAGTCGGAATTACTGTGATAAACTTCAAGAATGAAACCAGAGACGTACAAACTATAAAGTATAAACCAGTGAAGAAATCCATGATCAGAACATTAATCATTTTCTTCATTACTGCAGTATATTTGCACCTTGCTACGTGGATGTACAGAAGCTTGAAATTCAGAGGGAGTGTAAAGTTTACAGAAGATTATTGAATCTCGAGTAACGACTAACGACACTTTCAGGAAACAAAAGGGCAAGGATATCCCTGACCTTAGCGTATCTAGCAAGCCATACACGCAAGAAAAGTTTGGTAATGGTTGTCATGCCTAAGGATGGAAACTAAGAACAATTAGCAAAATGTCATAAAAAAGTCGGAATATTGAAAGCCCAGTGTTAACTACCAATGAGGATAGTGCCTTTTATTATTCTTCAATTAAAATATTGAGCCAGTCCTCTCCAGTGAGTTGTGTACATCTTCCCTTCAGTTCCGTACAAGCACGACTGACCTCGAGTTTCTGGAGTGATGTGAGGTTAGGCATCCATTCCGGCACTGACATTAACCCCTTGCAATTGACAATCAAAACAGACTTGAGCATGGTCAACTGCTGCATCCCATTAGGAAGATTTGTCAGATGCGAAAGATCCTCCAGCTTCAATGATTGAAGTGTGGGAGCAAGGCTGCCCCATGGTACGCCGCCATTATCATCGTTGTTTAGAAGGCCAGCACTGTTGCGTATATGTAACTTGTGCAAGCCTATCAGATGCTCCAACCCTCCAAAAAGACTCCTGAGTTTCGGGCATCTCCAAATTTCTAGGCATTGAAGAGAGGACAAGCAGGTTTTGAACAAGTCCTCGACTTCTGACAAACTCTTGAGCTTATAGTCCGACTCGATTCTCATCTCCTTCAGACACTGGAAATTTCCTATTGGTACTAATTTGAGCAATTTGACATTTCCTGTAGTCACTCTCATTTCTCTAGGACAAGTTTTAGGCTCCCCTTTCCGAGACATATCCCTATCTAGTGTTTTCAGTTCTAGACTTCTGTTGGCATCATAGATTCTGAGATCATCCACGCGAGGACATACAGGAATAGTTGCCATTCCCGGGCACTCATATATCCACAATCCTTTGAGTTGAGGAAGACAAGGGGACGATACTTCACAATTACCCTCCCCTGCATTTGTTCTTGGCCACCATCCTTTCAACTTCGGCAAGTTTTCCAAATAAAGATGCTCAAGGCAAGGAAACAAAGAAATTATTTTGATACCTGATCCCGGGATTGAATCTACAGTAGGAATCGCATTTGTCAGGTACTCCAAATTTGGCAATATTTCAAGTCGGAGGAATTTCAGACACTGCAGCAACCCGAGCCATGGAAGGTAATGCAATCCCATACACTCTTTGAATTCAACCCTGATAAGATTAGGAAGAAAACTTGCCAGGTTGTGCTCCCACGCCCAACTCGGCAATTTCCTACCATTGTACTCAACCAGCCTTAAATACTTGAGATTAGAATGTGGTTGCAGATCTTCCAAAATG